>VZTE01004145.1:67638-104885 GCA_013397775.1 Eulacestoma nigropectus | reverse complement strand
CTGGTTTGTTTTCAAACCAATGCCTCTATGCAATGACAAACAAGAAGTACTGAAAGAGAAGGTCTCTTAAAGAAAAGCTCCTCTGCAACTATACAGAGGTGAAACAAAGTTAATAAACAGGTAATTACAAAGCATATGGGGAAGATCTGACTGTTTTCAGGACACTCCAAGCATCCAGGTTTATCTGTGATCTCACATTGTTGCTGATAGTACCAGATATTTTGTACTGATACATTTGCTGATTATATTCTGGCTGTCTTCAGATCCATAACATGGACAGTACAGCCACAGTCAATTCAAAGTTGCATTTTCAGTTTCACATTTATAACTAGGTCTATGCATTTGTATCCAGGTTTTACCTACATTTCTTTGAATTTAGTAGGTGCTGCCTGTAGTCTTTATTAAAACACCTACAGCTTGAAAGAAAGAGTAAAAAAATTCCTCCGTGTGAAGCAGTGTGTCCCAGATTCTGCTACATCAGTGCTGTAGATAGATGACAGATTGTCTGAAAATATTCAACAACTTATATGGCTGTACTTACCCACAAGTGGAACTCACTAGCTGTGCTAAGTGGTGGGACGATTCTCCTGTGTCCTTTGCAGACCAGCAGTTCAACATTCACATCCTACAACATTCAGGACAGGCATTTCAATTGGAGAAACAAAGGTAAGATCTAATCACATATCACAGTAAAATCAGTTTCTACTAAGATGAGTTGGTGTATAAAGCTATTTCAAAGGCCTATTTGTCTTTCCGTGAGAACAATCTTTCTTCACCCTTCATCCTGCTCTGCATGGATCGTTCCTATCCATGTTTCTTTCATGCTCCTACCTTTGTATTTCATCTCAAGTCTGAAAAAAGTATATGTACGTAACCAAGCCAGTATTCCCAAGGAGTTACAAACCACAAACAAATACCATATTAAGAAAAAAGTATATTCCAGTCATTCCTGGGCTGATCAGATTCTGTAAAACTGTTTATTAACTGGGGTATGCTCTCTGCATTAATTTTTACAGTTCCTGACCTTGCAATATGTCATGAAGGCTCCTTGTGTGCCAGTCTTTTGGTGTAAAACATACTCTGGACCTCCACAGTCTTTCTGATTTGCAGTAAAAATCACACCTTTTAGAGGAAAGAAAATTGCTCCTCTCTGTATTCATGGTGAAATATACAATGAGTTCCTTTGAAGAAAAAAAAAACAATTTTTCCTCATTGAATTTTTAAGGCTTTGATGATGTGGTTAGGATAGCAAGTAATGAAGGCTATGTTAGGTGCTGTCAGAAATTTAAGAACACCCTTTTTTTTTTCCTGTACTGGAAAAAACAGCTTTTTGCATGAGAGAATGGTAAAGTGTATTTTTATTCGTCAAGGAAGGCAGCCTTTATTTTTCCGTCCCCCGCCCCTTTGAGGTTCTTCCAGACCATTCGCTGTTATCCTTCACACAAAACAGCATCAAAAGTCACATTCAAAGAAAGGAAGCAGCAAAAGATAAATTCCTGAAAACAAAGCCTGCTACTGGAAAATGTGCTTTCAAAGTTTCTGCAAGACTTTAAAGTTTATTTCTCCGGTGATGGAAGCTTGTGAGAAAAACTGCACAGGCAAACCTGTCTAGAGATTAGCCTTTTTCAAAGCTATTGCATACAAACATATTTTTACGTAAATGTCATTTATGCTTAAAAAAGTAATCCTTTTAGAGTCACTGTGTATCTCAGAGTGGTGTTTTTCAATGAAGATTTAATTTCAATTTATATTTTTGCATAATACACACAAATATTGTTTAAAATAATTTTCTCATTAGCAAATATTTATTTTATTAAAAACAAACACAATTTTTTTTCCCACAAAATTGTTGATATTCCATTCACTTCTTTGTTTTTGATCATCTGTATGGTCCTTGAATTTCATTCTGATGTTAATTTATTTCTTTATGAATACTGAAATTGCACTGCCATCCTAGCACTCTTTGTATACACCCTATCACTACTAATAAGGTACATCTATGAGTACTGTTGTATTCTAGCAGAACTACACTGTCATTTAAGGTGAGTGGCAGAACAATTTGTGTCACAAGTACAGTCTGTGGATATAGAAGAACAGTAATCTCAGTCTGGCATTTTCAGAAGAAGAAACGGAATTTATAAAAGACTTTAAAAACAGACATAGTTCAGATTTTCTCTCAGAGTGGGAATGTGGGGGGTTTAAAAAAAAAAAAAAAGGATGAAAAGCCTGAAAATAAACTTCCTTCTTATGTCAGTTAACATGTCTGTATTTTTTACTCTGTTACATGGTCGAATTGAAGGAAAAACAACTGCTCCTCTCAGAGGTTTTCTGCCGTCGCTTTGTCTCGCGCAGTGCTGATTGCACTGTCTGGGGCCTGCGTTTGCAGGGCTGGGCTCTCTAGATGCCTCTGTGTTTACATCTCTCCTGTGACCGGCCTGAGCTGGAGCCTTTCAGCCCCTTTCAAAACCAGCCCGAGCGGAGTTTAACAAAACCCTGTGTCACTGAGATCAGTTACTCCCAGGAGTCGATCCTGCTCAATTTCTACCTTCCACTGACATTTTGACATAAATAGGCAGGCAGTCCTTCTGGTCTGGAGATAGGAGGGGTGAAAAAAGTGTGAATTCAAACAGCTGTTGATAAATTGCTCTACAAGGCCTTCACTATTAATTTCTGTCAGTAGACAGTAAAATGGCAATGGCTGCTCAAACTGTTCCAAAAACAACACTTCCTGTGACAGGACAGACCACACTACACTGACAGATTGGAATTGGTCTTGTGCAATTGGCTATTGAGTGCTATCTAAAATCATACAGCTGGTGTTGAACAGGGGTATTGTTCTCACTCCACATCACAAATATAAACTCCACATAAATAACACAGAGGGAATCATGCCCACGTATCCGCTCACTGGAGCAGAGGGGCTTTTGTAAGCTACCTCTGGCAACATTTGTCTTTTGTGAAAGAATTTCCATACATTTCCTTCTCTGACCCTCCCACTGGTTTCATCTCTCCAAGAAGGTGACACAACCTATGGGTCTGATTTTGTACTTGAGATTGACTTGGAAGCTGTCAAAGGCAGGCAGCTGGAAGTGATGTTAGGAGACAAGTGCCAATTTTTGTTTATCATTTTCTGAGGCCTTTGGATTACCAAAAAGAAGATATAGAGAGGTAGAATCTGAGAACAGAAAATAGCTTGGTTTGGAAAGAAATGGACAGAGAGGGCTGTTTGCATAGCCAGTGGATGCAGACAAAGCTGTCATACTTCTCATCATGGACTTTAAATAAAAACAAGATAACAGATAAGATTGTTCTCTCTTCCTAGCTAGGTTTTATGTAGAGAGAAGACACACCTTGCAAGCTAACAAGTGGGCATGACTGGCAGTGGTTTTAGCACACCGATTGAAATGTGTAAGATTAATGCTGCACAGTCACAGGCAAAAACAATTCTTTAAACTATTGAAGTAGTGTTTATGATAAAGTGCTTATTAGAGAGAGAGAATTACAGGCACTAAAAATTGAAGTAAAAGTGATAAATAGCTCACTTGATAATTTCAAGGAAGATTATTAGTGCTGTACTCTGACTGGGGAAATCCACCCTGCTGAGGAGTTGCATGTCAGAAAAACATCTCATGAGGATTAATCCATCAACCAGCTTGGGAGCAGCAGTGCTGTGTTACTTGTTTGGGTCTATACTGCAGTGTGTCTATAGGTTAACTCATTTTTGTGACCCTGCCTTGGGCAGCTCTCCCTCAGACTGCACCAGATGGTATAGACATGCTCTTAATGCTCTTCTTCTAAGGCCAGGTTAACATCATGCATCACTTTCAAGCAAAAGATTATAAATTACAGCATAATTTTGGATATGTGCCTATCCAGACCATGAAATAGGGTGTTTTATGGAGGATTTTTTCTCTCTAAAATTCCAGCAGTCAGTAGTAGGTTGCTAATTTAAGGAAACAAGTGACCTTCCTCCATAGCATAAAAGTTTAATATTGCTTTGTGGGAGAGTAAGAGGAAAAAGTAACTTGTGCCAAAGATTGTGATAGCACAGTCAGCTAAACAGGCCCATTCTCAAGTCCTTCTGTACAAAAGTTTGGCTTACCCTTGAAGAAAGCCAGGTGATACAAGTGAAGAAATATAATGGCTGGAAATACTTGTTAGATTGAAGCATTAGATTAATAGCTGCAAAATGGAACTGACATTTGCATGACTACTCTTTCATATCCATGCTATTTTAACAGACTTTCCTGCAAGGGCTCTTTCATCCTGATTCCTGCAGCACTGCCATTTGGCAATTGCTGTTTAAAAATGTTGTGATACCATGTGAAAATCTTGCAATAACGTTCTTGGGAGACATAATTTTGTTTTGTCTCCCAATTTGTTTCAGGGTTAGAAACATTTGTATGGAAGTGGGACTTACCCTTTAGGGCTCCATTTTCTTAAATGTTTTGCCTCACAGTAAATTCCCTAATTTGAATGCAGATGCCACTGTCACACATGCAAATAAGGTGACTTCACAGGCAAAGATTTATGGCAATTACCAGCATGTAGAATTACATAATTTGCACCTACAATCATAGTGATTATACAGTTTAGATAGGCATGTAAATGTTCACATATAGTGAATATGCAACAGCGTATTTGAGTGATATAGGATTCTCCCTTTGGAATTAACCTTTTCCTGTTGCGTATTGTGCATATAAATGAATACATGTATATGCCTGTTGAGAAAAAATGTGGTGACTGGTGTGAAAAAATACTATATCCTAGGAGTTATTTCCTAGAAAAATTATGAAGTGGTTGAAAATCACATAATATGGGCCAGCATTATGATATCCTGGATGAATTAAGTTCTATGATTTCAGGTGAAAGCAAATTAATGGCAATTTTGCAACTCAAACAACAATTGCCGCAACTTTGTATGTGCATTTCTAAAATATTTTTTTTTTTAAATCATGAAGAAAGACACAGAAAGTATACCAATGCATTTCTTGTGTTTTAAATCATACAGTATAACAAGCTAAAACTTTGAGAGCCTTAGCTAGAAATGGTAATTTATATGAAATAAAAGTGTCTATCTCAGCAGCAGTTATTTTAAAATATTAGGCAACAGCACTAAATTGTGTGAGAGTTCCCAGGAAGTTTCCAGTGCCCAAAAGGTCAGCCCTGCATTTTTCATAATCACAAAAGTTTTGCTGGGATGATGAGAAAGAATCTTACGTCCATAAGGCATAGCAAGGGTACATGAAACGTCCCTTTTTCTCCTGGAAAATAGGAAATGTGGAGCAGTCTCTCCCTGCTAAGCTACTGTTCCCTATTGCATTACTTAAACATACTAACAAGTGAGGATGATAAAGACACTTTTGTCACAAATTGACCAGAGAGAACAGGATATGAATTAGATGCAAGAAAATGAAAGGAGCTTAGTTTGAATCCATAAAGAGATTCAGTCTTGCTGTTTATTTCTGCTTTTGAAAGATAAAGGAGACAGATAGCACTGCATTTCTCATGCTGTCTTGTAGATAAAAGTATGATGTTACCTTGGGATCTAAGAATTAGAGAGTGGATATGCTTACAGGTCTTTAAATATCCAGCTGAATTTATAACTCTGTTTCATAAAAATACCTTTGGGTAAGCAGCTGGAATTTGCTAAAAGAAAATGAAATTCAAGACGTTTGTTGTGTCCATTATTGCGACAAGATTATTTGCGTAGTATGAGAATGTCAAAAGAAGAAACTAGAGTTAAGACCACCTGAATACCCAGTTTAAAGGTGCTCCCTGGTATTGAGCAACAGATATTCACACTGGCTGGGCAGATGTGTGTTCCTAGCTTGAAAACTCTTGGTTTAATTCACTTTCAGGAAGACAGCTATCTTTCTGGACCTGGAGAATGACATCATATTCTGCTTATCACACAAGATTTCTCATTGCTGCAGGATGCTCAGCCCTTTTGGAGGATGTAACATCACTCCTTAGTTTTGGTGAGCTCTCTTCTTTGTTGTGCAGTAGTATGGATGAAATACAATCAGATAAACAGTTACTACCCTAAAAAGCAATCTTGTAGGAAAAGGAAAGAATCTTTGTGTGAAGAGCCAACAAGATCATGAGTTCTCAGTTCAAGTTTTTCATTGATGTGCTCCTCCTAGTTCCTTCTGGTAAGCAAGACTGCATCAATTTTCCCCTTCAGTGCACACTTACTCATGAAATTCACCTGAGAATGCAGTGAGTCCACTCTCACTTTTGATACCACTCAGAACAAAGACTATTGTTACAGTTATTTTTTGACAACGAGTTTTAACAACTATTTCAAGATTTAACCTCTGCATGTAGTAGATGTAGTAAAGGGTCTGGTGGGAAGAGGTTCACTGCATTGTATAATGAATAACTGTTAAGGCTCTTCTCCACCCAAAAATAAAAACAATGCAGGAATAATTTCAGTCTTTAGAACTAGTCTAAACTAGACCCAAATAAACAAACAAAGGGTTTGGATATTATATGCCGTAAGAAAAGTCAGTAAGTTTGCCACCATTAATTAGAGCTGAGAGTTCTCTTTCTCCATGAGGTGTTGCATTGAGTAAGAAAACTTTAATGGACATATTGGCACATCTCTGCTACTTCTATAGTTAGGCCAATCACAATAAATGCTTGCCAAGTCTTTAAAAAAATATCTGTTTAAAAAAATATCATTACATTGGATCTTCTTCTGGATTTTAAGCTTTTCATCATGATTAAAGAAGGCTAGACAGGAAACAGACTACTTAGGATAACAGCATGCTGCTTTCAAGGATGAGGAGGATGGGGAGGAAGGGAGCCAACTGTGCACATACAAAATGAGCTGAATGACAAATGCTTCTTGAACCTTTCCATACATTGCAATTCTAATGAAACTGCTACAAGTCTATTTTATTGTAGCATTCTGCCTTACCTTATATAAATACATATATATATGTCATATATACATATATACAACTGAAAATGTTAAATTACAATTTGGTGTCTTGTGTTCTGTTTCATGTTCACAAGTGAAAATAACTTAGATAAACCTTCATAGAAAAAAGCTGTGCTTTACCAGTTCAGTTCTATAGAACTTTCTCATTGGTTCATGTCATTGTTCATTATATACTTGCAAAATCTAACTTTGTGGTTTTTTTAAAATAAAAGCTGAGGATAAATTCCAAATCTAATTGAAGTTTACAGGAGTCTGTTACAAACATTGCCTCTTATGACTAATTCTTCAGTAGTAGAAATTAAAGTTACTGCATGACATTGCCCAGTGTGAGATGCACTTTTCTGTGCTACAGAAAGTAGTGAAAAACCCCACAAACCTATCTTGTTTCAATCAATTTAGAACATTGCATTGTTGTGCAAAAGCATCTAAGCCTTAATTTCAACTTTTTTTTTAATTATTGTACCCAAACTGACACTCACTTTTGCTATTTTTTGGTTTGTAGGGTTTTACAAGAATGTTCACAGGCACAGAGCAGACACGAAAAACTGTCACTCAGAAGATGCAAACACGAGGAACAATATTCAGTTTAACTCTCACATACAGTAGACAAGTTTTCTCTTAAAAAAACCTCCTTGCAGGGAGCTATGGAGTTGCCCAATCCAACAGTGGCAGCTCTGCTGAGCCAAGTAAGATCTGGTGAGCCCTTGTGCAATTAAAATCACAACTGGAACTCTTTGTGGTGCATTTAATTTCTTTCCTGTCCTTTTCCTCTCTCCAGTTTTCTGTTGAATGCTTGCCCTCTTCTCCTCCTCTCTTTTTGTCATCTGTTCTTCTGAACACCAATAGGTGTTTCTGGAAAATGTGTTTCTGGAACTGTAGGGAGAAACCTCTGGTCTCCCAGAGGGAGTCTCTGTAACACTCTACAGTCTCCCATAAGAATTTGTCCCAGTGTTTTTCAGTTCTGGATTCTTCTTTCTCTGTTTCTCTTGCTTCTCTTCAACTACCTTTTCCAATATTCCTAAATCCTTCCTGCCAATCACTCAGTCATACTCCCCAGTATGCTATCTGTTCTGCAGCATTTCCAGGTCAAGGTTTGAAAGGCAATGAATTAGCAGGAATAGGCTTAAACGACACAATGTCAGTGAGAATCACAGAAGGACACAGGAGGAACGAGCCCTCAGTGAAGCAGTACCCTTCTTGAAAAGAAAAATGAAAGATTAAGCACAGTCTTAATCTAAATGCTACCAGCATGAGAATAGTATCACTTGCTAACTATAAAACTCTTCCAGAGTGCTCTACAAATCTCAAGACCTCACAAATTCCAGATATAAGCCTGAAAATTGCTGGTCCTTTGTTTCTCTGTGAGGATTGATAGCAATCGCTATGCGTTCTCCACAATGTGCCCCTCTTCTTACAGAAATGGGGGCTGATACTGCCTGGCACCGTACAGTTCTACCAGCTGATAAATTCCTCTGCTTGGATCACCCAAAAGCAAAATCTACCTTAATATATTATCTACTGTTCAGAAGTTTTATCCTCAGGACAGCGTGACTAAAGGATTGTTATTCAGTCACATCAGATTTTCACTTTGGAAATTGCATGTAGCTAACCATACTAGAAGCCTATAAATACAGATGACCTATGCTGTCAGAATTACATATGTAGCACCTTAGAAGTGTGAGGAAAATATGCAGATTGTGGTTAAGATTTTCCATTGTGTTCTGAAAGCTATTAACACGTCGTGTGTAGCTGTATTTATTGTGTGTTGTCAGGACTTGCTTCTTGACACCATGTGGTCCCTATCAGTATAAAAAAATGTTTGGCACAAGCTGGTGAAAAAATATTGCATATTTGGATTTTCCTCTAATTGTAGTGTCAGTGATGACAAAAAAGTTAAGGAATTGTCAAGCTGCAAATTAATTTTTTTCTAATTCCTTTTTTTAGTGTGGTTTTATCTTTTTTATCTGGGTAAGTGAGGCAGGTCTAAAATTCATTGGTAATTTGAAAAATAAAAAGCAAAAGAACATCTCCTGGCCTAAGTAATGGACTAAGCTTCTAGAGTTCTTCAGAAATAAGCGTAGATTTTGGGCTAGCAGCCTTGAGGAGACCTTGTCTCACTTGGATGCAAAACACATCATGAATTTTGCATGCATGCCAAAAGGGGGTTTCAAACATATTCATTTACTTCCAGATAACTTTGTGTTTTATTCCTGTTCACTGAGATGTTCCATTCCAGAATTTTGAATAATCCCTTCTTCTTTCCATACTGTACAAATTCCTTCAGTTAAATGTCTATCTTTGCATGTTTTGATTAATATGGGAGGTGGAACTTCTGTAACACTGAAGAGATTTGTATTATAGCCACGCTCTTTTTCTGTTTTGGAGTATAACAAACCAAACAAACGGAAAGTCAAACAAAAACTCCTTCAGCTCTCCCACAGATTTTTTTCCAAATGTATCTCAGGGGAAGGGCTTGAGTTTTCCAGTCCTTCACCCCCTTCCTGTACTGTCTGCTTATAATCTAACTTTCTTCATAAACTGGAAAAGAAGATTAGCTGCTTCTTCAGCTAGTCATACTTTCAGCAGTGAATAATATTTCTTACTTCCTTTATACAAATGTACAGAATTTGACAATATGCACTGGTATTTGAATACTATTCTCCTCCTCACTTTATCCTGAGCTTTGACTATGGAAGTCTGATTGTGTTATCCATGCAATGCCTCTGAAATTATTTCCAGGATGCAGAGGAAACTCCCCTGAGTCAAGAGGCAGTACTGTGACAACCAGAGATCTCTTGAAGGTCTCTTGTGCATATGTCTGTGGAAAGAAATGAAATGTGCAGTCAAGGGCTAAGTAGGAACTTTGATTCAGTATGGCATGAAGCTTTTCCTTCCAGTTCCCCCTTGTCCTAAAGTGAGAACTCTGTGTGATGAGAAAATAATTTCAGCTCCTAATTAAAAAAAAAAATTTTCAACCATTAAACTTGGACAGAAATCATGAAAACATGAACCTGAAAAAGTGTCAAAAGCCAAAAGGCAATTCCTCTCCTTCCTTCCCACGCTCCCCCCAAAAAAGTCAATCTCAAGATTTTTGAAAAACTTTGATATAACAGTAGTATGGGTAATTGTACAGAAAAATACTGTGTTTGGAGATTTCTTACGCTTAATTACACTTTTTCCTTTGGTGTTTCTTTACAATACTTCCCTGGGGCACCTCATTGAGATTCTCCATGAAAAGCTTTAACATGGTCATTTGGTAAGTGAATGTTACTTGTGTGTCCATACACTTCCTCTTTTTCTTTTCACTTCATTTCAGCTACCAAGTATCTTACCTGATGTGCAAAGAGCTCTTAATCTGAGAAGAGCAAGGTAAACCAGAACTAGTTTAGAGCCTGGAAAAATTAAAGCAATTGCGATTTTTATTTCACATTTTCAAATGTGACAGATGCAATTCTGAGCGCTGCAACAGAAACTGCAGACCGCCTTTTTTTTTATTTCTAGTCAGTGATTTTTCAAACAGGGATGCAATCTTTAATCCCTTTAAAAAGTTTGGTGCACTTGCTTTCAAAAACAGACATCAATGGAGACAACACCTGAGGTTTTTCTTGTTCCTTTTTATGTCTACATAATTGTAAGATGAAAAAAAAGGAGAGGTCAGAAGAGTTAGGAACTAAAATGTCCTTTTGCCCCTGCAAGCTCTATGTTGGAGCCTCTCTTCCTGCTCTCACTCCCTCTGAATTTTTACCCTCAGAGTCAGGCTGGATGTGGACGGGAGTCTTTGCTTAGCTCATTGCAGAACAGAGGCCCAAATGACTGAAAGAGAAAGCAGCAATCTTGGCAGACTGCTAACATATCAAGTGTTAATGAATACAGTTCTCTAATTAGAAATGTCTGCAAGAACTGAGTAATAGGATCTTTTGAAAATGTGACAGTTTTTAATTTCTTTTGTTAGTAGAGTTTATGCTTTTCTGAATTAGAGCTTTTATCAAACTGGCATCAGACTTTAGGAATGACAATAATACTTGAAATACAAATAGGGTTTCTTTTGAAATCACTAGCTAAGCTAACATTTTATTGAAATTCTTGGTTTCTGGACTTTATTAGGTTAATAGATATAATTTAAGAACCTTTTTTTCCTCCTTGTTTTCTTTTGCTGTTCAAAAAAATCCTAATGAATGTGAGGTTGGCTGGAATTTGCTAGCTAATTTTCAGAAACATCTTGACTTTTTTTTTTATTTAATTTCAAATGTAATACCTTCCCAGATGGCAGACTTCATAATTTGTGGCACCAGTTCAAAAAGGTATATTAACTGCCTCTAAACTGCTCAGCATCAAGCACTTGCTGGGCTTAACTGTGAATTGGCTTAATATTAATTAAAATACGTCCCTTCCTTAGCATGAAGTTTCAGGAGATGCAAGTGGGTTTACTTCTGTATGACTTTATATCCCATTTTATACCAACACCCCTGCTGAAACAGAACAAAACACTGAAGACCCAGAGCAGCACACAAACATTCTGTGTCCCTTGAAGTCCTCTAAAGGAGTCTGAAAGAGATGGTTTCTTTCATTCTTGGCCAAACAGTGATAGACAAACAGGTAGAAAGGCAAGGAGAAAAATACCATTTACTCACTGTAGCAGCAGGAAATCAAGCAAAGAAAATAAACAGGGTTTGAATCCTGGGCCTTTAACCTGCTAGTCAGACAGATTTCTACAGTTTCGTTCTGTGCACATTTGTGTGCTGGTAAATGATGAAGGGGAGGTAGAGGAACTGAAGGCTTGTGGGATCCCTGGGACTCCCACAGCTATGAGCACAGCTGTACAAACACATGCGAGCTTTGTTAAGGTAGGGTGGGCAATTGGCTGAAACTGCTGAGCCAATCTGACCTATAAATCCCTTGCAAAAGCTCTGCCTGAGAGAAAGCCAGAAGTTATGTGTAAACGTTTTACCCAGCCAATTGTTTTTGGTCCTCCTCTGTATATACATAAAACCTCTAACATCCTCCTGGATAGATAATTTTGTAAGTAGGTGCTCTGAGTGTCCTGCTGAATTGCTGATTACCTGGAACAGAGCAGGGAAGAGAGGGATCAGTGGGTGGATGGAGGAACTAATAACTCAAGAACTCATTCAAACGAATGTAGAATTTTAAAGGATACGTGATATATCACATAAGCTGACGTAGGGCTAATGGCTACAGGAAGTCTATAAAAAAGAGAACGCGACATCCAGCAGTTTGTTTTGAGCAGAAGGATAATATGAATTGGTCAGACTAGTAACAGAAAGATTAGATTAATTATTTCAAATTGGACTGCAGTCTGTCTCTTCCCTTCCTCCCCCCAGCCTCCTCCAGCAGAACTCCCACTGCTCATTTGCAGATATGATCTCATGTGAGGAAACAACATCGCAACCCTGCACTGTCCTGAGTGCATGTGGACAAGCTGTACCAGAGCTAGTCCCCAATAACCCTTACCATGCAAATCACAAAGCCATCAGCACTGTCCATCAACAAAAGAAAAAGAGAGGATCTTTCTCAGGTTTTTTTTCCTTTCCAAACATTTCTGAACTCTGTGTGACCTTTACGACTGAATCTAAGCACGTCTAAATACGTAGCAAATTTAGACAGTTGAAAGCAGAGTAACACATTGCAAACCAAAGGAAGATGAAGGAAGTAATGAGAAGTGAAACAAAGAGAGCTAAAGATGAAAATAAGGCAGTCTAAACCAGAGAATGTTGAAATAAAAAGTATGGATTAGAGTATTAAACGTAGCATGAACTGTGCAACTTGCCCCCATTTTCTTCCCCTTCTCCATCCTTCCCACCACCTAAAAAGCAGTTAAACTATGGGGGGATAAAATCACACTTGGGATTTATGAAACAAAATCAATGAGAGCAGTGGGAGTAACGTCACTTCTGTAAATGATCGAAATCCACCAATTACTGGGAGGTGTTAATCCTCATCAAGCCCATTTGCTGCTGTGGCAGTATTTGAAGTAAAGCTGCTCTGGAAGTGTTACAGGACCAGCTATTCTCACAGCATTTGGAAAAAAAAAAAGTATTTCCACCCAGGCTTCTCAAAAGAAGTTTGAAGCGTAGGAGAGAAAGAAAAAGTTAGGAGTAAGGAGGAGGTCAAGCATCATATTTTTGTTCATTTATTGGGTAGGAATAAAAAAATCTAGGAAATGCTGGGGGATGGGCCCAAAATTCCCTGCATGAGTTGTCCTGCCAGAGCTTTTGTCCACTGTCTTTCAAAATCTCTGGACCTCCTCAGTCAGTGCTGTGATAACTCAGTGATTGGAATTGGCTGCCATTTATGCTGTATATATTATATCAGAGGAAATCAGAGTTGAAATACTGTTGAATCTGTACTGACTTTAGCTTGCAACTGAATTGCATTGCTAGATGAGCAGAGATCCACATCCTCTAAGCTCACATTACCAGGAAGGATCGTAATTGTGGGAAGCTTGCACTATCAAGTCCTAGAAGAAAAAATCAGTAGCAAGGCAACTGGGCAGGTGTTTGAGGGTTGTTTTATTACGTCTTTTTTTTTCCTGTCCCAAGAAATATAATTTGTGTTGTTAAATGTTGACAAAATGACTGGGCTTAATATGATATTTCTCTTTAAGGTGAAACTAGTTAGATTAATTGTGCAGTAATGCATAAACACAGACTATGCACTGAATAGGCATTTTGGTCATGCAGAGATTGGTTTTCTCTCTCTGGGTTTTAAAGCAATAGCCCAAAGGCCAAAGCTTCTCAAAAGATAGATTTTCTTCCCTTAAGGTGGGCCGTTTTCTGCTGTGGCACTGAGTAAAGACAGAGACAAGAGATGGGAAATGAGGGGATCTGACCTTGCCCAGGCTTCCAGCAGGACTTGGACAAACTGCCTGAACTGTGGCTTACATAAAGTAGGCAGTGAGGCTGTGGTCATCTTGCCACTGCACCCTGCCTCTGGCTAAAGTTTAGAGCCTGTTCCCTGGGTTAGTCCTGCAGGGATTGGTGTCCTCTGGAACCATCTACAGTTACACGGGAGCTGAAAGGCAGCATTGTCTGCAGAAGCCATGGAAAGGAGCCTTTTGGTGTTTCTGCAAAGCAAAGGGACGCAGCAGGTAAAACTTAAGAGTTAGTAACAGGCCACTCAGAGAGGCTGTGGAGTTCTGAGTTTGGGAAGACTCAAAACCCAACTGGACACAGCCCCATGCAAGCTGCTGAGGCTGACCTTGCTCTGTGCAGGGGGCTGGATGAGGCCACCTCCGGAGGTGCCAACCAGCCCCAGCCCTGCTGTGAGCCTGTCACTCTGTGAACAGCAAACTGTGTTTGCTTGGGCTTGACATGCTGCAGCATGAGTGACAGCTTCCGCAGAAAAATGGAACAAAAATAGGGCCACTCCTTCTCCCTACAACGGCAGGGTTTCTTTGCTGCACTACTTTCCTTCCCCATCAGTCAGCTGCCTGCCTGCAGGCGGCCCTGCCTAGCATTGCTCCTTGCCTGGGCCAGCAGGAGCTCCCCAAACCAGTGGCCATGAGCTGCATGGTCAGTCCAGACAGGCAGGACTAAGGAAGCCTGAGACATCACTCGCTATGGCATGGTCTTTTTTGTTGCCTGTTCGCTTTCCTGTAGAATGGTCATGGTGTGATCCTAAAGTGCAACAAAATGTATTGATAGCAATACTTAAATATTTATAAGTTTTTTTCACTATTTTTTTTTTTGGTCACTGGAAAGGGAGTGTCCTTTCCAGGAGAACAAACAATGGAAATTTGTGTAGCATGGTGAAAAATCATGAGGTGCAGAATGCCCTCACACCCTGATTGTACAAGGAATTTTGCTTTACTGAAATACTGTCCTGACTCTGGACTTCAGCAGATGACATCTGGGTAATTACAGCTGAAACTCTCCAATAAAACTAGTAAATATTGTACTGCTAATTCCTTTAGAAATGTGCCAGAGCACACAAGGCAATAAATTAATGACATATTGCAAATTTCCAGTTTAGTCTTTAATGCTATGTGTAATATTTGACTGAAGTCTTAACTTCCTGCTATACTAAAAAGTGAAAACACCCGAAGAGGTGCAACTTCAAGATAACATTAGAATATAGGGCCAGTATAAAATTGTTAGCTGAAATTTCAGTTTCAGGTCTGTAATAGTGCTTATACTACTGTGACTTTCATTCATCTCTGAAAAGAGTTACCAAATGCTGCCTGACAAAGACATGTTACTTACTGATGGAAATCAGTACTTATTGCTAATCTGAAAAAACAAAAGCCAGATGAAAGTGGATTATGTTCTTTCCTCATTTGCCTTCATCTATTCCACTAGAGGTTCAAAAAGTCTATTTATAATACAAAATATTTTGCAGCTGGTGGATCAGAACTTGCTCTTCATACCCAGGGCAATGAGCTTCCAGATGATAAATATGTTTTCTCTGATAGAGAAAACAAGAGGTGAAATTTTGGTCTATCAAAAGCTGGTGCAAAAAGACACTGGCTTCTCTGAAGCTAGGATTTCATACGAAATATAGCTGTAGCTCTGCTTTAAACTATGATCAGTAGAGATGTAACAATCTTACCTGTAGTCACTAAATATCCTCACAGCATGGGAAATACATTAGTTGCCTACTTCACACTCTTGGCACAAAACACTTAGCTTGCAATTTGTGGTGCATAGTCCATGTCTAGTGGAAACTGCTCTAAATTGAGGAATCAGAGCTTTTCTTGAGAGAAAAAATACACATTTTGGTTCCAAATATGGACTCTGAGAGCTTAGGTGGGAAGCTTTTCTTTGAAGCCATTAGTAATTGTGTGCCTTGTTGATTTCTCTTTTGAAACCTTCCTTGTGAACAAAAGAGCACTCGTGAATACTCATACCAAACCTAACTGAAATTATAGATAGAGACTGTGGATCCTATCAAAGAAAAGAGTTGCTGTTTTATCTCAAATGGAAATACAAAAATTTGCAGTTTGGCTGCATTTATCCAGTTGTTATGATTGAAAATATTTTAATTTTTTTTTCAGCTTGGAGCGACCTATAGCACTGTAAGTCCTACTGATAAGGAATTTAAATTCTGTCTAGATTCTGAGAGTAGTTCTTAAAAATGAAAGACAAAAATTCATCACTGTTTCGTAGCATTTCCCTTGGTGGGTATTTTCTCCTATTTCTTAATGTTCTTCCTTTGCTACTCTGCTACACCCATATCTGTCAGCTGGCATGCTTTACTCTTCTTAAGCAATTGACTGAAGACAGGAAGTCACTTTGTCTATAGAAATGATGAGTTAGACCTCTGAAAGTGTTATAAAACAACACATAGTGTGGTGATCATGTTAAAAATATTTTAACATTTTCAAGGTTCAAGTTTCATATAAGAAGTGTCGTTTTCCTTGGGGAACTTCAGCTGAACCAAATCACTTAAATTGTTTGAAGTTCTCTCTGAGATCCATGTGCTTGTCTACACTGTTAAGCTGCTGTCTACTTTGATGTTTCACCATGACTAAGCATTTTTTTTAGATGAGTATGAATGCTAATAGAAGATGATAATGAAAAATAATGTTTCAGTTTGTAACTTGTTCAGAAAATATGCTGACAGTATGAGTGAACACAGTATTAGTATTAGTATTCACACAAGTCCTATTTAAGACTGCCTTTTTTCAAGTTAGAGGCATTAATAGCCTGTATGACTCTCCTGTATATCCCTATATTGTGTCCATACTATTTTATAAATATTTTTTCAAGATATTAAAAACTAAATTCAAAATATGTCCGTTTTAGCTGCATAATGCATGTCAAAATGCATGTCAAATTCTGCCTCCGCATAAGATATAAAGGAAAGGGCTGTTAACATGTTTATTTAGTACTTCTGCTCAGAGATTGACCAGAATACATTTTGGGAGCACACTTAACTACTGAGGTGAAAGACAGAGAAAGTTCTATTGCAGATGTCTCTTTACCAGTTTATCGCATCTATAGCTTTAGGGGGGAAAAGGAGAGAAAAACAGCAGGTGAAATATTCCCCCGCACAGGGGCATGTGAAGTCAAAGGAGCTTCACTGATGTAATATTGTGAACAGAGGGAGAGGTGAGATCTTCCAATCTAACATAAAAGGAGCAGTGATTGATGGGTCTTTCACAGATCTGACTGGTCAGAAAAATGACATTTGTGCAGGCTTAGCACCAAACCTTGCTACTAGCACTGCTTGATATTTACTGATTTTGCTACCTGCAGCTCTGAAGAAAGTACCTTCAACAGAGTTGATTTTCTGAACTGTGAGAAATTATGGCAGAGAACAGGGAATCTTCCTTAAGGTATGGCTTCCAGGAAAATGTGTTAAAAGATGGCGCATTGAGTTAGCAGAACGTAAAAAAGTGGCAGTTAACCGCTCACCCATCAGCAACATGAAACAGCCAAAATGTGTCACTCGAGAACCCTAAATATGCTAAGGTTATATTTTGGAACATAACAAATACTTCCCAAAAGACAACGCAGATGTTGTGAATTATCACTTATATCATTTTAGCACTGCATAACTCCAGTCATAAGCTGGGATGCCACTGCTCCATACATGTGCACTTAAAAGGGAGATCCCCCTGTTCCAGGCTCCAGCTAGCTTGCAATCCATAGTTTAAAAGAGATGTTATGAAGAAAAGGAAATGAATGCATTTATGAAAACATTATATGATTAATTCCCTCTTTGTCTCTGATGACTAAAGTTCTGGGCTGACATTCATGTCAAAGGAATTGCTTTGGTTTGGGTATCCTTGCTTATGACACTAGCATTAGTCCAAAGTAAAATGAGGATACTCCAGTTAATTGCTGCATTTCGATCGACTGTTAATGGTAAAATTAGTAAGCTCTGAATTATTTACAAAAGCAAGTTTTGACCAGCTGGCTCACAGTGTTTCCAATTGCAGCTCCAAGGTATTTTTAATTGGCTTTTCCACTGTGTTTCAAAGTGTTAAGCTATCTATTACAATTTATTGGCAGCTTTTAAAAGTACTCCATGTACATAGGCAAAGCTTACAGCTTGAGTTCTTATGCATTTACTCTGCTGTTTAAATGGTACAATCTTTACGTCAGCCAGACTATTTATGAAGTACTTTGCTCAAAATGGTTTAGGGATAATAGCTTATATTCCTATGTCATGAGTTAAGGGCTTAAAGATGACTGAAAGAGCAACTAGGCCTTTCAGTTCTTTAGGCTGCAGACAGGCTGATCTCATGGTCTTCCCTATAAAGCAAAAGGTTTTGAATATCTGGGTAAGAGAGAAAATATTTAAAAAGTTGAACTATGCATAGGGGAAGAAATCAGGACGATAATGTACAAATTTAACATCTGGACTCCTCATTTGGAGTAATGCTTTCTTGATGCAGCGGTGGATAATCTTTCCTGGAACTGCTGGTCACATAAGTGCCAAGAGGCAATTCCCCTGCGTTTAATTTTTAGTACAGTCATTCATTATCAAAAAACACACGCTGAACAATTGCCTAAAATTAAGTGTGAAGACTCAAATCCAGAGCACCTATGCAGGAGCAGTTATTTCCCATTAAATAGAAGATTCGTGAAATGGCTTTTGGAGCAGCGAGTTCCTCCTGGAGCTTGGCATCCATGCAGTTAAATGGTGCAGACCACACCAGCCTGAGCCTGGAGTGCTCTGGATGGAGCTATGGTGGCTGGCTCTCAACTCTCTCAGGAGTTCACCTGAGAGCAAGGATGGCTCCAAGTTGCAGATATGAGCTCCTAAGTTTAACATTCCTTTTCCCAAATTCTCATCTGGTCTTGGGGTGGAGGTTGTGATTTTGTGTTGTTTGTTTGTTGCTGGGTTTTTGGAGGGGGGGCAAAATTCTCTTTTGATGTGCTGAGATGTATTTTAGGACATTTATGCATATTATTACTGCTTCAATATGGTCAAAAATCCAACCAATCTTGCCTAAAAATAGGTATGTTTGAGCCAAAACTCCACTGAGCAGACACAAGGAGCAGCGCAAGTCTTTGTTTCCAATCCTCATTCCAGAAAGGATGGAATAGTTGTATGCTCTTTCTACACTGCAGCAAGATTTGGTTTTTTCAAATGTGGTATTTTGATTTATTCTGTAGCATTCAGAATGGTTATGCTGCACCATTCTTGCCACTGTGCCCAGTTACACCTTCATCGTATGAGGCTCAACAGTTCAGTCACATTCATTCATTTTGCACTTGCTCCCTCTGTCCTGGTGTAGGAACGGTATTCTCCAATTCTCCCACTAAAACCATCCACTGCCACTCCCCCCTGCTCCAGCTGGAGGCACAAAAGGTCAAGATCATCAGTTGAGATAAGAACAGTAGGCTGGAAACAGCACCGAGAATGAACAGTGACAGCAACAATATTAATAACAAAAGGTATAAGAAAAGAAAGGACTCACAGGGAAAACCCATGACAACAAACAATACCAGACGACTTCTCACCGCATTTTCTCAGCTGGAAGGTATCCCTTCTGCCCAGAAGGGAGTAAGGTGGTATAGAATAACCTCCATGTCCTGGCTACACCTTCTCCTGGCTATGGCAAAAATGATCTCTGTCCTGACCTGAACCAGGACACCCTCTCACATACCTCTTTAAAAAGTCAAAACTCTACAAATGACCCGAAGATCATAGGAAAAAAAAATGTAATGGGCAATTCCATTTGTTGCCATTTATCTATACATAAAGCAGAGATTTTACAAGTGAAAGTGCAAATTTTAATGTGCTTTGCTTCTTCAAAGCACAAGTTCTTGAATGAGAGTAGAATTGCAATTTCTTTATTTTCAGCAAAACATGTAGAAAATCTTTAGTCCAGGGCAAACTTTTCTTTTACTTTTATTTTTTGTATATCAGCATCTCTGTCTGCCTAATCCTCCCCTCCCTCCACACACACACTCCATGCTGCCTTTTGCATCCCCAGCATTCTAAGAAATAGAAGAATTACCTTTCAAAAAGTCAAAATGTTCAATATCTGCACTGCACTACAGAGCACCAAGAGAAATATAAGCCATCTTCAGTTTGTCAGGCTTGTGAAATAGCAGGGTAAAAGTGCTGAAAGGATGGGTTGAAGTAGCCATGTGCTGTATTAAAGAGGACGAACGAGGCTTTTAACTCCACGGTTTTCCCTTGGTGGAGTTTGTCATGCCATACGCCTGCCCACTCCTGGGGGTACTCACCCACACTGTGCCTACATGCTGAGCTTGGCTGCTGCCCTGGAGTTCTGTTCCATTCACAGGAGTGTGAATTGCAGGACGGGTACCAAAGGTTCTGCTAAGTTAGGAGTGGGTACCTACCAGCAACCATACACAGTCAGAGGGAGGAGAAACTCCTCCAGACCACAAACTGTTTTCAGCCCAGGTGATTTTCTGAAAAGGATTTGGTTTGCTGTTTTGCAATTCCCCCATGCATCCAAGTGATCTAAACCTTATAAAGACCTCTGAGCTCTTTGTGGGTATAGCAGTAAAATACACTTTGAATTCCAGTAGAAATCTTAAGACAATGTCTCCTTTAGAAATTCTGCTGGAGTAAAATCCAGTGAAGACAACTGCAGAAAACAGTTCAGAGGTACTTTTGAAGGTCATGTACTCTATTCTCTTACCTTACAACAACTGTCTGGAATTCAGTACTCATCCGGACATCAGTCTATAGCCATAGATCTACTGAAACAGCAGATAAGTTTGGTTTTCTAAATCATGTTGGAAAAATAATAAATCTAAATCTGTACCAAAACTCAGGAATAATTGTGATTGAGATGAAAAAATGTCTGAGACCAGCAACACTGGAACATTACCTAAAATATGACACCTGTGTATACTGGTCATTGCCGGGATTCTTGTGAAGGAATCTGATCCCATAAGACCATAAATAAGAAGCAATCATAATGGTGGCACCTCAACAGGGAGTTATTGTGGGAAGAAATAACTAAACTGCCTGCTGGCATTCCCCTATGACATCAGGCTTTTTAGACCCAAACTTAGGTAAGCTACATGCATACTTGTCAACACTTCATGTTTCGAAATGTTTGAGTTTCATCTAGTTTGTTTTTTCATTTTAATCATAGTGGATCAAATTTTCCTCCATAAATTACATTTGGTTTCTTAATAACAGTGGCGGATCAAACTAAAATTTGGAGTGACACTCTACATTGTTGCTCCAACAGCGGCATTTTGTGCCCTCTTCACTGGGCTGTTTACAAGGCTGAAGACTCCAACTTAACCTTATCCCACCAGCCTATCTCCATTATAGTAATGTTTCCGAGGCTCTGTGATGGTTTATCTGGCAAGGACATTTCAAGAATAATTGCAGAGTAGACTGCAGCATCAGCCTGGAGGAAATTTCAGTGTCCTTCGCATAAGGGACTATGGCATGAGTGAGCAGGGCTCAGTCACAGAGTCCAGCACTTCCTTAATTCAATAGGAGCCAAGACTGAAGATGGTCATATTGAAAATACACTTAGTAATCACAACAATAGTAGCTATTTATTTGTGTTTCTATAGTTAACACAAACATTCTACTTGTTAGAGAAAGAAAGACCTCAATCATATTATATGACCACATTCATCGGCCTTCCCCCTCCTCCCTCTTCTTTTTTTTTTCTGAGATAGATAATTTCCTTCAGATCTAATTGCCAAAAAAATCTGTAAGCATACAGCAGAACCATTGCTGGTTTAAATCTCCTGTATTTTTTCAACTGCTAAATGTAAGACTTCATGTTTTAGATTTTCATACAGAAAATATACAAGACCTTTGTGGAAAATGTGTTGGGCATGCAGTAAAGTACACTGTGCCAAAACTATGGTATGTTTCCTCAGATAGTCTTCCTCGGGGATTTCATTTTAGTTGATTCTGGGCTGTATTAACATTGCTTTGTTAAAATATTTCCTTTTCCACTGTCATTTGACCATTTGTAGAAATACTTCTTATTGGTTAACATCTTCTTTTGTAATCACCTTCACATGATGGTCTCATTTCCGCTATTTAATAATGGGATAAAATGTCAGGAGATCCATAAACCATAAGACCACTAATTCTAGCACATTGTAGACAAGTTATATGTACGGCAACATAAAACAAAGCGACACATAGTATTGCAAAAGGTGTCACAGAACTACCGTGTGTGTATATGACACTACTCATTAATTGTCCAGATATGACAAAATCATCCTGGGACATACGTATGTGCGTATATGTACACATACAGTATGAAAAAACAGCTTAAAGCACCATCAAAAATAAATCCTGGCCTCTGTGCAATTGTTTAATTTAACATTCTGAAGATGTGATATCATTTTTAACTAACTATAAAAGAGTGAGCTTTGAAGTAACACTTCAGAAAATACTGAGTCATTTCCTGATTCAAATATAAATCAACTTCCAAAGTTGTCATTGCTTAACTCAGCTCCGGGTGCCACTAATCCATAAGAGAAACTCCTTATTTTAATAGATTCACAGTGGCAACAGATACAGCTATAGGGACAAAGTATTTATTTTCCATCATAATATTTTTCAAGATCTCTACATCAAAGAGAGGAAGTGTTAATGCATCTTTTGTTGAGTTGCCTCAACACAGTGAAAATTTCTTTACACCAGCTCAACCTTTTGGAGACATATGTAGAATTTTTTTGCTTAACAATAATAAAAATATTTTTCCATTTTTTAATACCTCTTGCTTAGTGAACACAAGGCACTTTACACACACAATGTATACAAACACAGAATATCTTATACACACTGAAGGACAATGATTTCTTTCCTATGTCTTAGGATCTTCTCTGTATTAAGGGAGGAAAAGACAAACGCACTGGAGCAGCTCTACAACACTATCTCCTCCTGCAACAGTGTGATGCTACCTGCTGAATAAGCATAGAATATCAACAAGAGACAGCGATGAAAACTTCCTTGCACTATGACATTCACAATGCAGCACAATACAGCTGTCCTGCCCTTACATTCTTCCCAATGTTTCTGCCCTTGACTGCTGTCAGAAGTGGGGTACCAGTTGGGATGGACCTTTGTTCTGTCCCCAAACAGCCAGTTTTAATAATTGCTCTACTACTAAGCTGGCAGTCTGCTTAAATTACTGTGCCTATCTCTCTGTTATTTACTATCTGAAAGTAAAAATATGTACAATTATTTTCAGGGAAGTGTGGACAACTTCCATTACTTTCTCTTCAGTCTCATAAAATGTGGTGCTTACATTAAGGCAAGTATCTTGAGCCAGATTATGTGAGAGCTTTGGCCTGAATTTGAAAGAAGAAAAGAAAAGTTCTTGGTCACAAGACTATGAAGAAAATTTTGAAAAGTAGGAATGCCCAGGGCTCAAAAAGGGAAGTCAAGTCACAAGAACAACCTGCATTTCTCAGTATTTTTCAAATTATACTGTTTTGTCAAGCCAGTCTTATGATTCTGGCAGTCCCACTGATTGGACTGATTTTAAATAGAGAAAGACCCAAACACTGTCTGAAGCTCCTGATGGCAGATTTTCATTCACCCAGTTGGTATTGGCTCATTTTGGGTAGACCTCTGGATCAATGCTTCCCAAAATGTAGAGGCTTGTGGGACCAAAGTGATTCAGTGTTAACTCTTTGTAACCCTTCATGAAGAGTTTTCAATGAAATTCTTGACAATAGGTGCGTTCACTGTGACATGACAAACTGGGTACTTTGAGAACTACCACTTCAGATATTTAAGCCTGTCTTTATGTTTGCTGTTGACAACAATTGGCAGAAGGATTACCATATTATCCTAAAGTAGTGCTACATTCTATGCTATAATCTCTTTTAAGGATTCGCTCTAACATCTTTCATCACACTGAAAATCCCTGAACTGCCTCTTGCAGTTTTCCTGGTTATATATAAATAACATCTTTCCATAGAGATCAGGAACTTACAGTATTGTGCTTTGTCTTATCTCTCAGGGCAGCAAAAAGAAAAGGGGAAAAGGCAGGAAATAAAAACCCAATTATATGCTGATTTGCTAATGTTATTTTTCAGATTAAATGCCACTTTCTGTTACAAAAACTGCAGCAGTTGAAGCTGTCAGTTTTGTGAATGCTTCCACATGAGGCCCTGTCATAGCAAACAGAACACTGGATAGTCAGACTCCTTAGGGGGCCAGAAAAATTTTGACAGAGGTTTAACAGCCCTTGAAATTATATCCCCAAACCTTGGAAAGCCTGCTGGTTCAGTGGGAAAAGACATAAGCTGACCAAGTTATAAATAAACTCTTTTATCACAGGCATTGGTGTCTTGGTGACTTCAAAGGCCAAGTAAAAAGACTGATTTCTCTGAAGTCTCATAGACAGTAAGAACTTTATTGTGCTGGACAGGAGAATCCTGGTCCAGAGCTGCAATTTGATAATACTAAATTTTCTTTCTTTATTTCCCCTTTCTTGTCCTGTTTCGATATCATCATCTGAATTTCTGGTAAACTGAGATCAGAAAACTTTGGGTCTACATTTGATGTTAAATTGAGAGGTATGTATTTAATGCTTTGATTTCCTGTGCAAAATTTTTCTAATCTTGGAGCTAACACTATAAACATTTTAAACGTAATGAAAAAGAAATCTACAATTACATACAGAGCTACCCACTGTCACCACTCCTTCTGCAGGTAAAAACGAAAGTGTGTTCCTGAGTGCACTTTAAACTTCTTTTTCCATCTGTTCCAATATAGATCACTGTTATATGCTAAAAAAAAAAAAAAAAAAAAAAGAAAGAAAATGAAAGGCTGAACTATATTTTACTATAAGGTTTATTGAAAAAAAATAAGGAGTTCTGCAAAGATGAAAGTATCCTGGACCCCTTATCTTAAATGTTACCTAATATGTGATCCAATCAGGATGACGATTGATTAGACCATTGTCACAACTAGTGACAAAATAACAGGACCTAAACCCACACAATTTTTTGTAAAGCTTAGCTCTGCTAATAGTACATCGCTCATGATAAAAATACAGCACTGTGGAAATTTGCCTTTTAAAGGCCTAAAGATACCTTTGTTTTTTCTTTCCAGAGAGATTCTACTACTAGTTAGATGTAACCTGTTCATGAGACACAACAGTAAGAAGAAAAGAAGTCCATTCGGTTTCAATGTGTTAGTACTTCATCTTGTTTGGGAAGAAACTGATGCTTGGTGAGAAGGGAAGACACAGGCAGATAAAGCAGGACAAACTGGAAGCATCAGCATTTGAGGTGATTTGTATCATGGTTAATGATGCACATGTGGTTTTGACTGAAGGGAGCATCTCAGTCTTCTTCCACTTCTTCCCACAGAACCAAAAGTTCCAGCATAAGAAAAGGCCCATATTTTTATCTGCCTGTTTCAGAGCAAATTTTATATTTAAGCTTGTTTGTGGACTTCTTTCGCTATTACCCATTGCAAAATTTCTTTGTGTAAAGTCTGCAGGCAACTTGTTTTACTTACACTAGTCAAACCAAAATATTGTATGCTTCTTTCTGTATGCAAGGAAAATCATGTCAGACACAGACACGCAAAGGAAACACTGAAGCACAAAATATTGTCATTGGCAAAGCCAAGGAAAGAAGTTGACCAGCTGCCAGCGTTTGAGGAGATCCAGCGGAAGGGGCATTACTCCAAAGGACACATGCCTCAGACTTCAGAGATGCAACAATCTTTCATGTTGGACAAAGACAAAGAAGAAATGTTCCACCTGTTTCATGTGACAGAAACAGCCTCAAATTTGTTTTTGTTTTGCATCTTGATGGTAGATAAAATTAGAGGGACTAGACAGTATGGTATTTTCTTTAGGAAACATCCCTAAAAACCGAGAAAAAACTTAGATCTTTCAGCAAAGGTAGCTCAGTGACATATTTTCACATAGTATCTAAAACTACACAATGTCTTACACACTTCTTATTTAAAAGACACGTTGCTTTTAGTACCTGATCTCTTCATTTTGCTCCTGATGTTTGAATTTCCTGCGTATGTCACCACAATCTATTAAAGGGACGGATTGAACTAAAGTGAGATATCACAGCCCAGCTGTGTCATTAGTACCACAGAACTGTGCAGGAGAATTTGTTTAAAACCTGCCCTACACTTCAAAATTAACCAATGAATTATATTTCTTTTTTATAAGATGCATTAGAAAGCGATGACTTACTGCAAGTCTAGCCTCTCATATTTGATACACAGGCACCAGCTACTCCTGACAATCAGAATCAAACAGATTAAACTAGAAAAATGGTGTTCACAGAATATCTCACTAATGATAAAGTGTATGCTTGAGCTGTGAATTGTATGGTGTATCAGTGAAAACTTTATTCACAATAGAAATCATCTGATTGTAAAATTCTATGTATTAACATTTTCAGAGTAGATTCTCTTTTTAATGTTTTGTGAAGTTTTAGGTGAGCAGAAAAGAAATACGTCAAGAATTTCTCTGAACACTTTTCTCTTCTTGTCCTTTCTTGTCAAGGATATCCCGTGATCATCCTTTTGTCATTCCATCAGCACACTGACAGTTCCTGAGCTGCAGTGAACATTTGCTCCATCACCCCGCTAACTTTGTGTTTTTCCTCAAGATAGAGTGACTTATTTTTCCTCACACCCCCTCAAAGATCACACAAGCTAAACACATTTCTCAGCCACTTTGCTGTAGATGAACAAAGCTGATATGTGTGTGACCATGTTCAGGATAGAGACTCTGACCATACACAGTCTGCCATGTTTTCCTGCTGTTGACCATGATATTTCTTGGACCGACCAGAGATATTAAATTAGTCACAGATAGTTCAGGGACAGTCCACAAAAGGTTAGTTCATAGAGTCAGTCAACAGATGGTAGTATGCTAAACTTGATCACTAGGAAGTTATAATAAAAATATATTTAGGGGGTATTTCAGGAATATTTCTTTTTATTCAAGAATATTGTGCTGAAATGCAATTCTGAATTATGACCTCTTACCCTCCAGTATACTAATCCTTCTCATGCTACCTTAATATGCTTTAGAGCTTGCTTTGGTCACCATGGCACTTACTATTTTACAATTTTAATATTTTTATAACCTTTAGCCTAGCCTTCTGCAGTGACCCCTCCTTACCTTTCATAACCGATCTGCCTGATACACATATGTATTTATACAAATATGTAAAACTATTTTCTTTTCAATAAATTAATATTTTCTTCTAAAATACACAGCCACAGCAATCACATTTCATTATTCTGTTAGTAATCTTTAATTTTATATGAATTCAATCTCAGTATGAGCAGAGAATATGCAATAAAATATAAACAAAAATACTATCTTGCTTCTCCCTTAAATGTTCTGAATTACCATGCTAAAGTTTCAAATTCTCTTTCTCACATTATAAATCCTCCTTCAGCACCAAGAAAGTAGCTTAACTATAAAGACATATTTTTGCTGCTTAAAGCCCTTATGCTGAACTCCTGCTGACTACTTTCTGGCCCTGTGTATCCAATGTATATTAAGGTAGATGATTAAAAGAAACAAAGTACCTTTAAAATTCAGCATCCCAGCTTCCTGCTTGTCTCTCAGTAAAAATTGTTCTTCACCATCTAATCTCCTTTCAACCCAATTTTATATCCTGGCTAACAGTCCCATTACTTTGTGTGGATCTAAGTTTTTCTATGTGTCTGTCTTGAAATTGGAAGATAGCACATAATCTCTTTAATACTATTAATGCCATTAATGTCTTCTCATATTATCCTACAAAGACCTGAAAACGTAATCAAATCTCTGTCATTACTAATTTGAAAAGTCTGTCCTGAAATATCTATGCAAACAGCTATCAGCAAATAAGGAAAGTGCTTTAATGTGAGATTATCACAGTCTTCTCATCATCCTGTGCCAATGACTGGCTTCCATGAGGTTTCACTCTCATCTTTAATGAAAATGTTGCTGTGACTGACAATCTGAAGCTGTAATTAGATCTAGTTAGATTCTGGTCCAGACCTCAGAGGTCTTTCGTTGACATCTACAGATTCTGAAACAGGTAGTTGATTGCATCAGTATTAAACTGTATTTGAACCAGAATTTTCCTGCTACAGGTGCATTTTACCCGCAGATTTGCCTGGAGGTAGGCTATTACTAAATAACATGACATCATAACCAATAATTACATTATAACAAACCACTTTGAAGCCTAGCAAAGGAATGAGGGGCCACTGAGAAGCACACAGATTTCTCACACAGTAGTGGATTGCCTCCTTCCTCCTTCAACTCCCCCATCAGCACTGTAGCTGACAGTTCTTTGTCACCAAGATGGTCACAGAGGGAAGGATGCCTCCAGATACAGGAAATTCAGAACTCAAAATAAACTGGAAGTAAGTTCAAACTGCATCAATTGTCCCTCCATGATCCTTTGGTTACTACTTTATTTCAACACAAAGGATCTGGAGATTGTTAGCTCTATCTGTTGGGAATCGTCCCAAGCCCGTATTAAATTCCAGACTGGAGCCCTAGGACCTATTCAAGTTGTATCTCAGGTAACATGCATCTGAGCTGGACTGAAATATGCTAGTTCTGTTTCCTGGCAAATCCTGCAAGAGAAAAGAAGTGTTGATTTGTCCCAAAGTAGAAGACTTCAACCTGGCACACAGACATCGTGCTTTATCCTGCTAGCTTGAGCCAGAACGTGTACAGCTTGGCTCTGGTGTAACCTGTTGACAAATCAATAGCATAATTCTTTAGAGGAGGTCTTCTGGCCTTAGGAAGACCTTGGAGAAACACAAAGCAGCCTTGCCTCTGATCTGTTGAGTGACCATGGGCAAGGCACTTTGCTGCTATGTTCATCAGTTTCTTGTCTTTCAGCTAAGTCTTGTAATGATGTCTACAGAACCCTGCCCAGAAAGTGATTTAAGATTTATTTGTAGAAGTGCAGCAGAAAAGAAATGTGATATTCATCATCCCTATTTCATTGTTAAATAAATTAGACTACATTAAATTTATAGTTATTTTATTATGTCCCCAGTGCTAGAGGGGTCTATCCAAGCAGGGAATAAAATACTAATGTATTTTTAATACACCACCTGAACCTTTGGTCCATGCACAGAAAGAAAGGAGGAAAAGGCAGAAGTCCTAAAACTTGAGTTGATGTGGATATACAGCAAGATCTGGCTTCATGGGCCGTCACCCTGTGACAAGAGATGTGAAGAGATGAGGGACCAAGCTCAGGGCTTGGGCTGCACGGGTTCCTGTCAGCAGTGGCAGTTCCCAGGCTTTGCTGTCCCATGGGCAATTGGACAGAGGAATGAGTATACTGGAGGAACCATCACATTCCACTCCCT
Organism: Eulacestoma nigropectus; assembly: GCA_013397775.1. Lineage (NCBI taxonomy): Eukaryota > Metazoa > Chordata > Aves > Passeriformes > Eulacestoma > Eulacestoma nigropectus. The sequence goes on along the minus strand of VZTE01004145.1, from coordinate 75,679 downwards.
AGGAGTCTTACTTAGACTGTGTCTTTCTGCTGTGAGCTGGCAATCGAGAGTCTAGAACATAGCACTAGCTTTCAAGCCATGGGTTGTCAAAGACACTGGGAGTGTGCTCTTTCATGGCAAGATTTCTGTCTATCACAAATATCTGCAAGATCTGCACCTTTCACAGGCTTCAGCATTTTTATGCTCACTATGTAGTAGCTACCACTATCCTTATACAAAGGGGTGGGGGAGAAGACAGAGGCTTTGGGCCAGAGAGTGTAAACGGCATGTCCAGCACCACAAAATAGGTGTGGCAGAACAAGATCTGAATGTGAGTCTCCTGAGGGTGAAGCAAGAGCGTTAATCATCAGCTTTCTTAACCTCACCCACCTCTCTTGCCATTAGTTGAATTATCTTTTTCTTCCTTTTCATTCCTGTTTTCACTTAAATCTCTATTCTGCTTCGACCTTGCTCCTTTGTTTCTAGAAAGCTGCTTTATTGTTAGAAAAGTTCTTAAGAGGTTTGACTGCACACTTTCCCCCATCCCTCCCAAATTCCACAGGTTTTTCAGGAGGGAGGCTGTGCTGGCTGGAAAAGGGCTGAGGGTTGAGGGTTGAGGTGGGGGCGCTTCTGGGCACACGTGCAACTCTGCTTCAGGGAACACTCTGCTTCTAGGGCAATTCCTTTGATGTTTGACAATATATTTTATTCAGGGAGTCACATTTCACCTCTAATATATTTAAGTTTTGTCTGTGATTCAAGAATCACCATTAGAGTTGTTTCTTTTTCTGCATTTTGGTCTTGGAGACCTAACAAAGCTGCAGCCAATAAAAACTCTCTTTTTTCTGTTGTATGCCCAAAAAATATCATCATGTAACTAACAAATATCATATTTTGGTTACAATATCAGATGGGCAGAGCTTGTTACCTCCCAGCAGATTAACCTTTGAATCTTTTCCGATTCATTAACTGTGCACACCAGTCACCTGATTTCAGTAAAATTTATTGCAATTAAGTATTGCAGTGCTGTGGAGGCTGGATAGGATTCCCTGTTATCAGTACCATTAATGGCTTTCTGAACTGTTGCCAGTTCATTCACCCCACCCAGCTTTCAATAATAAAATAATTTTGACAGAGAGCCCATGTTTCAACATTTTTAATAAAAACAAAATAAAAAAACCATCAGTAACAGAGCAGTAAAGTTTTCCCTCTCTTTCCTCTTTGCCAAAACTAACAGAAAGGAAAATGTCAGTCTGGCTTGGCTCCAAAAAAGGAGGAAATTGAATGGTCTTAGTTCTTACTCTTTGACTAGTAGCATTGTGTACATAGAAGACTTGACTCTTGGGCTCATTTTGACGGATCTGAAACACAGATAAGAATGTAGAAGACTAGATTCTGTAATTTATAGCCAATGATTCTGTTTTAGATCTTTCAGTACCACATAACAAATCAATGTGATTTAGAAAATAACATGGTTTCTGCCATTGACATAAGCCATATGTGAACTGCTAAGCTACTATGTAAGCCACAGCTATAAATTTTAGTCAGCAGGAGGAGATTCTTTATGCTGTTCTGCTCAAAACTATTTAATCCATTATCAACATTTTGAATGAGTCCTTCCTAAATTGCACTCTGGTAATGTGCTGGAATGTCTCTCTTAGGCTAAGGGAAGAGAGAAAAATGTCTTACACACAGTTTTATATGTAACTTACTCACTTGAACATTTTGAAATAGGACAAAATTATATCTCACAATCGTGTTAATATGTTACAATCATGTACTGATAACAGATTAAAACCTCACTGATTATATTGTCTATGATCTGTCCAAATAATAACAATGGTCAGCAATGCAAATCCCAGTGCGTAGAAGAGCTAAGTATCTGTTATGAGACTGAAGCAGAAAATAAGTGGCCAAAGCCTTCCCTAAAGGGATTGAGGTTTCAAATTCAGCCTGAAGATCTTTGTGAACTTCACGCGTGCTTAGGCTTCCCTTGCACATCTGAGATTTCTGACAGCTGGATGACAAGAAATGAGAGTGTAAACATTTATGGGACAAAAGTGTATACTGCTTACAAAAGTAGGCTTCTTTGGGCCAAAACAGTCTTATCTGACTTGTGTGAGGTAAAACCTTCAAGTGTGTCATTACCTACCAAGAGGTAAAATCCCGTTTCCACACACACTCCTTTGTTCATGCAGGTTTTCATCTGATATATGCAAACTTAACAAGCAAGTGAGGTTTTTCTCTCATTGAGACCTCACTGAGAGTATGAGGGAGAAAATGTGGGATGGATTCCTCCGACACAATGTTAGACACTTCACTGGGTTGCTCTGCTCAATGTCCACAGTTATTGATGAGAAACAGGTACCCTCAGTAAGTGATTTTGGTCCTAGTTTGCTTGTCTACTACCTGGAAGCACGTCTCAGGGCAAGGAATTTCCCTGATTGAAGCTGCCTCAGGTAACTATTTTCCATGAGGTGGGATAAATCTGTGCTCACAAACCTCCACATTGTTCCCCTAAACCGCAAACATGTGAAACAGTATAACTAGTCAGGGTGGGAAGGATGGAGTGGAGTTTATCTTTCCTAAGCTTATTTTCAAATACTCTGGCCTGGATGTCTCCTAAGGAACACCCCTTACTCTCTCCCTACTGGCTAGACACCATTGCAAGTAAAAACTACCTAAGGCTTCAGAGCCCAATTCTCAGTGGATCCACATCATTAAAGTAGTGCTTGAGTGTGAAATGAGTGGAATAATAAGTTTATTTGTCCCAGAGGCACTGAATTCCTGGAACTATGATTGCTCTTAACTTCCTTCATCTTGGTGCACCTCCTCACTGCACTGTGTTTTCATGCCAGAGAAAAATGAGCCACAGTCCATTCCCCTTTCTGCCATGCCCTAGTTTCTAAGGAAAAAAATTCACACGCATGAGGTGGAGGAAGCCATGACACACTCTGCCCTGGTACCCTAGCTGGAGAGCAATCGTTTAACTTTAAATGCAAAGTGGATTGTGTTATCAGGGTCATGTGCTGATTCTGATGCTAAAATACCATAGCACCCTGTTATTGAAATAGGAGAGCCCAAAGAATTACTAAGCCAGGGTTTCTTGACTCTTAGCTCAGCACTTACTCAGCCTGGTTTCTACATCCCTGGTGTAGAAATACAGCTGCATGCAGCTTTGAAAAGGTGGTCTGCAAATCTCTTTGTGATGTGAATAAAATAAATAGCTAGCACAAACTGAAGAGTGTTTCTGGTGTGTACATTTACTTTGTTTATTAAAAAGTTCTGTGCTTTTGTAACAAAGCACAGAGTTTGGAAGCAGATCTGGTGTAATGAAATGAGAACAGATTTCCAAAGGTGAAGGGATACTAGGAGAGGACCTGTTATAACTCTTCAACAAACAATACCAGAGGTCAAACATTTCTTTCTCATCACTGGTCCCTGAAATAATTTTAGGAAATGTACTGATTGGGAAAGTATTTGGTCTGACCCTGTAAAAACGTTACTGACCCTGGCTGTTAGCAGAATACTGGCTCTTACAGTGTAGGTGTCACTTTGGCTATTAAAATATCGGTATGAGCTATTGAGTGTTAATGCCATACAACTTCAATAGCTTGAGAAGATTAAAGGAAAATTAACATTTGTGGCACTTCCATGGATCAGGCTTTTATGAGAAGCCATTCCAGTCACATGACATTATCAGCTCCTGGTTTTGTAAAACCAGAAAAAAAACTGAGGTGAGATATTTCAACAGATCAATTAAATAAAGAAAACATCAGTCTCTCAAAGCAATTAATTTCATAACATCTAATTCCCTGTGAAAATGACTTACATATTCAGGATGAGAAGACACAGAATCATAAAATTGTTTCTGTTGGAAGGGATCTTACAGGTCATCTAGTTCCAACTCTCCTACCATGGGCAAGGACACCTTTCCCTAGACCAGATTGCTCAGAGTCCCATCCTGCTTGACCTTGAGCACTTTCACTGGTGGGGCATCCACAACTTCTCTGAACAACCTTTTGAAGTGCTTCACTATCCACTGAGTAAAGAGTTTCTCTCTGGCGTATAATGTAAGTCTCTCCTCTCTTAGTTTAAAACCATTCCCACTTGTCCTGTCACTACCTGCCTGTGTAAAAAGTCATGCCCTCTCTCCTTATGAGTCCCCTTTATGTCCTGAAAGAGATCAAGAGGCTTAAAATCAAAACATGGACGGTAGCGAGATTTTTGGAAAAGGACTAACCTGCCTATGTACTTCTGAAAACTCACCAGGTCCTTACTTACATAGTTCTAATTCCCATTAATTTCAGCAGAATTTAGACACTGAATATGTAGACGTCCAAGCCACAACAGATCATTGGAATTACTGGAGGAAGAAGAAGAAGAAAAAGAAAAAGAATCAGTAAATAAATAATTATGTGCATTGCAGGACTTTATATATGAACCTTTACAATACAACACATAGATAAAGAAAAGGAAAGAACACTTCTGTTTGTTTTTCTAGTTTTCCCTGTTGTGTCTTTGCAGCTCCTGCTCAGAATGAACACAGGAACTGCTTATGAAGACAGCAGTACTATAAATATTATCTCATCCTTGGCTAGGATATCAGGGAACAAAGAAACAGAGTCTTTCTTGTAAAAAATTGTTAAAAATCCTAGTGGATATAAGTTTTCTATAATAGTTTGATAGATTTTTAAAAATAAAGTTTATTTTGCAGGAGCTTTAGCTGCAAATGCAGAACACTTCCTCTTGCAATATTAGCTAAACATTCAAGCACAAGTCAGTTCATGTCTCAAAGGTCCAGCTCCTCCAAACTGATGACTCTCTGTCCTGTACGTGTATTTACTATAAGTTTCGGTTCACAGCAAAGCAGATAAATGGTTCCTCTTATTGTGTATTCCACAGTCTTTATGTGATGTAACATCTGTCAGAAAGTTACAGCTTGAAGTTGCAGTTTTATTCAGTATTGTGGTCTTTGGCCTCAGAACAAAACCAAAATAAATGTGAGCATTTTGGACCTTTTGCTAAAACTATGCTATGCATTCCTTTAATCTTTCTTTCTAGAGACACTGTACAATAGTTTCCTTGTTTTAGACCTTCAGCATTGCTGACATTAATGCAATTATTTTTGACAAGTTGAAAATCTTCCTGTAATTGAGTTTCTATTTGACTTTAATGTTTGCCCCATTTGGAAGGCCCTGTTAACAGATTTCAAGCTGTGATAATAATATTTCCTTCCTCTATTATCAAACTTTCTAATCTGTTTTCTTTACAGATCACCACTGCTCAAAACGGCCATGAGATATTTTTCAAAAGGTGTAAAAGGTCCTCTATTCAAAAGCTGAGGGTTTTGGGATTTTTAAAATTTTTTCCCGTATATCCAAATGACACAGTGGGTCTCAAAGAAAGTAAGTCAGGGAGACTGGAAGCACAAAGTCAGAATTTAATACAGCCATGTTTACTTACCACCTTTCATAAAACAGTACAATTTTTTAAAAGCAGCTTTTACCATTTACTTATCATTTATTAACTGATATATATACAGTGAAATATTTTTTTTCTGAAAGCATTTTGTCTCAGCTGTAGGTGCTATAAAAGCCATATAACAATTATATTTGAAATAAATTCTTTCCCCCTCCTCAAGTTGTCTTCCTTGAAACATTTTCTTTTATTTGTCTGATGTTTCTTATTTCTACACTCAAGGATACATTGAAGAATGCAAAAATTAAAGACTTCAGTCTTTACCGGTACAAATTTCCTGCACTGTCCCTCACAGAAATTATTGCCACAAACTTTCTCTTTTAAGGCACACTGACAATGAAGTTATCATTTTGGTTTCAACACAATTTTCCTTTTTCCCTGGCAGGCTTGTTTCAAGTGATTTATTCTGAGATATCCACCACCAGAATATAGCCATGCTATCCTAAAAAATAGACTGTGGGGTCTTTGTGAATAACAGACAGTTTGATTGTAAAAGAAAAATGTCAGCCTTCAACTCTGGCTGTAACTCTTTGCTTTTGGAAAGAACATCTAGGGAAAGAGCGTATAGATGTTGGAGGCAAAATTATTTTTCCCACTACCTACTATTCCAACTGATATTTAAGGGATAAAAACCAAAGCAAGTTTGGAAAAGAAATCCCAGCCAAATCAGCCAAACAAAGGGGAGTTTCACAGACAAGAAAGATCATTTTAAAGTCCTGCCTACTCCATAACATTCTTGGGCTATATCAGCTGGTGGTCACCTTTGGCGAGGATGGATATCACCCAAGGATGTATATCACTTGAAGTATCACCCAAGATGTGCATACCAGCATCCATTTAAAGTATTAGTCAGATTTATCACACATTTTTAAGGGTGTATGGAAGTTGGAATCAAATGAGAGAAGTGGTAAGGTATGATTTGAGTTATTCTTCCACTGATGCAACTATTGGCAATTTCTCTGACACACCTTCTTTGCAAAATTCAAAAACAAATCCTCTCATCATCAATGTAGAAAGCCAGAGCCATAACTGCAAGTGCATGATTATCACGTTTGTACTCTCTGGGAGAATGGCAACGCTATGCTTAGCCCCACCACATTTTGTTTGCCTTGTATACAAGGCATTTATTAGGAAGGAGAAAGATCCTCCTGGAAGATGGCTGACCCAGATTTCTGTCATGGATATATAGGAGTACTGATGAATATTATTAAAACCTGAGGCCACAAGAATCACTGGGAATTGCTCTGATGCTTTTTCTGGGAATGGTGCATAATCACTGCTTTCTCACATCTCTGTTTCACTTGATTCCTCAACACACTGCCCCTGGGCTGAAGCCGTACACCAGAGAGGACACTTGCCTTTCCAGGAGCTGCAGCCCGTATTACAGAAAACTCATCAACGGTCCCCAGGCTGAACAGAAATGTAGCCATGAGTCTTGATGAAAGGTGGAATTATGGCACATTAAAAATCTCATAGGCAAATGATAAAATACTGATGCACTGTGTTTTATGCCATCTGGGTTTCATTAATAGATTATGTTATAGAACCTGTTCCATTAGCAAATACATAAATGCTTCTTTGCGACATCTTATCAAATAACATAAAATCAGATTTGCAAATACATGCACAAGTAAATGACTCCAATTCAGTTTGACATTATTCATGGATTCATGATCCTGCTTATCATTAGATACTTGATTTCATGCTGGTATTCATGAAGGTGCCCACCAACCACCCCAGATTTCTGAGCGTGTGCCAGAAATGCACTGTTATTCATTGTGTGTTCTTTTTCTCTCATTAAAGGGGGCAATTCTTCAGATGGGGCAGCAGGAAGCATGACCCATTCCATGCTGTGACTGGAGAGCTTGAGACCTTTCAGGTCTGAAACCTGAGCAGAGAAATAAGAAGGTGCAAACCCTCACACAGCAAAATGAACCCTGTGTGACACAAGAATGTTGAGTTTCACACAGGGCTGGTGCTGGTACTTTAAAGTTGTGATGAATGTGGGGTAAAAGCCTACATTTTGCAGTGTTGATGTAAAAGATTTCATAGTTAGTATTTTGCCCTGCAAATCTGCAGTTTCTTCTCCCCTGCAAACCTTTGCTCTAACTGGTGTCTCAGTGTCACACTTACTGCAAAATATTCTTGGACTGAAACTTTCTTTACCACTGAATCCCAGAAATCTCAACTTATTTTTGAGCAATAAAATAAGTTTCTAAATATCTAAATATTCTAAATATTTCCATTGCCAAGAGCTTCTGCCATATAACCTGATACGTGTAGAAAAAGTTTTTGACAGAAGAAAAAAACCTGGCAGAACTGATAACTGCAGACTGCTACACTCCCAATTGTCTGCCTTTCCTATTAATGGAGTAAAACAATTAATAAAAGGGAATTTATTTTGAGTAAATAAGCATATCCATGAAGAGTCTCTGGGTACCAAGTTTTGTACATTCTAGGAATTTCTGTGCTGCATTGTTAACATATGAGTAAGATGCCAAAATGTTTACTATAGCGCTCTTTGCAGCATGGCAGAAGGAAGGAAGGAAGGAAGGAAGGAAGGAAGGAAGGAAGGAAGGAA
>VZTE01004145.1:1979-67544 GCA_013397775.1 Eulacestoma nigropectus | reverse complement strand
GAAGGAAGGAAGGAAGGAAGGATAAATTTTCATATCCTTTTAATATTTACAAAATCCAGTATGCTCTGCCTCTAAAGACTCTGGTGCTTAACATGAAATACTCTGTATTTTGAATTCCTTGTTCAGTAGCAAAGTCTTGAGATTGGAGATTGATGGTCAAGTGCAGCCAGTGAAATGGCTATATTTTCTGTAGTTCTGATGTCCACTTCAGAGTTCTCCTGCCCATACTTTTAATATGTCAAACAGCCATATACGGTTGCTAGAAGGCAAAAGTCAAGCAAAGTTGAAATAACACTGGTGAAATGAGCAAAGCCCATGCTAGCTGACACAGGCATTTTGGTTTATGACTAGGAGATGAGTCTGTCTGTGAAGCATCTTTGGGAGTTTCTGAGAAATACCATCTCCTGTTAAATGTCTGTGTGTTAAATTTGGCTCTGCTGCTTTTCTCTAGTGTGAAACGTTTCATAGTAGCACAATTCATTGCAAGACAGTCATTTTTAACAACCTGGATGTGCCCAGTTCCAAGAGTGAATTTCTCAAAGTACTAATCATAGCAGCACTATAATAAATGTCTTTACTCTGGAAGTAGGTAAAGGCAATGCTCTGAAGGCCTTCCTGCCTCTCTGCCTTGTCCCAGCGCCCAGAAAATCAATGCAGCTATTATGATTTATATGCAGTCTCTGAAGTAAGATATGATAAGTGTGGATGGGAATGACCTTGATCCTCGCAATTTATTATATGCAGGTTTATTAGACAGAAATGCAAAAAGGATTTCATGTGTTCATTTTTATGAATACGATAATTTTTAACTTCAAAAAGGATAAAGGGAGGGAAGTTTTCAGTGTCAAGGTTCCCTCTTTGTTTGAAAGACCAAACATGACTCAGAGGTTTGGAGGGTTTTTTGTATTGTGTATATGGGGAGTCCAAGAACACATCTCATTTGAGGTGGTGACAAGGATGTCTCATGTGAGACAGTGAAATGCCACACACACACACACGCACTTTCAAATTGTAAATTAAAGATTAACTGACATGAAATGCATTTTAAATATGCAGTGTTTATGCTGTGCCTAGTAATCTCAACACGTCACTCCAATGACAAGTCTAAGCAGTACTAAAGAGTTATTTTTAGCAAACAGCTGACAGTGACTCACAAACTCAAAGGGAATTCTAGCAGCGGAGCACAAAGGAGGACATTGCTAATATTCGTGTTTTCCCACAGATAAACTCAACATCTTGCACAGTGATAGACTGCACATAAGGATGCCTCATACCCGGGTGCTGAGGTGGTTTTCCTGCAAAACAAAGACTGGCTAAAACACTATGCAGATCCTTAAAAATCAAAGGCCTCTGGCTTTACAAGTCCAATTTACAGCCTGATTTAAAGTTCTCATTTTCAATGCCAGACAGGTTCAAAAAGAATGTCTGTTTTCATTTCAGCTGTGCTAATCCATACACAACATCCTTTCCCACTATTTACTAGACTGCAGCTATCAAATGAAGATATGATGTCTGTGTTTGGGTTAGCTGGTTTAAATTCTAACAACCATGATGTAATCACTATAATCAAGCAAAGCTTGTCTGTCTTTGGGTTTGGGTCTCTTTGCCATAGGTCCAGTGTTTCTAGCTGTGTCATTTAAACTAACCATAACACTACCTAATTTTCAATTAGCAGTGAGATTGCTATACAAAGTTGTGTGGCCCTAATTTAAAGGCTGCTTTCCAAAGCTCTTTGTTCTTTTTTAACAGTTTACTAATATTTAGATAAGCAGCCTCAATATGCAGTTAAACTTTGCAGTTAATGCTTTGTTAAACTGATCTTTCCCTGAGTTTTTTCAGTAGTCGTCATGAGTGGTTCTGTTCTGAATGTACTCATTAACTCTCTTCACATCCAGTATAGATGGGACTTTTGGTCAGGGTTACTCAAGAAGAGCTTTATTTAAATCAGTTCTGAAAATTTGTAAGAAAAAACAAATTAAATTATGTTCCTTTAATGCCCTGGTTCCTCTGTATATTTACCTTTGTTTAGGGAAAATTTTAGGTTGTATATGTCTTGCTTTCTTCAGAAGAAAAGGTGGGAACTCTGGGTAAATTGCAATGCTGGAAGCAATAAAGGGAAGAGAAAGAAACAGGATTCAGACTACTGCTTTGTTTAGCTTTATTTTTCTTCATCGCCTCTCTGTCTGAAAGTTTCTTTCCTTGCCTTTGAAAGTAAAATATCTGCATTTTTTACATCATTTCTCAATAATGAAAACTTAATCTAAGAAAATATTAAGCATTAAATGCATTGAGTTTGACAGAACTGCACTTGCAAGAAGATGTTAAAAATTACTGAAGAGGAAAAGAATGGGGGAGGAAGCACATAAACAAAATAAGCACTAATTAGTTAGAACTAAAATATGAATTTATGCTAAGTATCAGGAACAAATCCCTGCCAATCAAATGTTTTCAAGGAATAATCAGCTCAAGGGAACATGTATTTGGGATTTTAAAACTTCACAGGAAGCAAATACCATAGAACAATTCTTCATTGTCATAAGATTGGCTGATGCTCTGTGTCATCCTGCTCAAAAATCTCAGCTGTGTTTTGTTGTCTTTTATTAGGACATAGGATTCATGTGTTAGTTTATCCCCAAGGTATGTCTGGTCCAGTACCCTGTTTCTGACAGGAACCCACTGAAGATGTTTAAAGGAGTATGTAAAAAGAAGGCATATTTAAATAATTTGATTAAGACTTCATCAAATTAGATAAATATAAATAATGTGGAAGTTACATGTGGTTTCCTTTTATTGCCACTTGTTTAGGAAATCCTGGCTAACATGTAAATGCAATCATTAAACGTCCTTCTTTCAACTTCATGCAGCATGGATTCCTTTTTAGGAGAGAGGAGATTTTTTGGACATAAATCCTCCAAGCTGTTGTTCACTCTGTGTAGGGCTGGTTGCTTGTGACCAACCCCAATAAAGGGCTTACTGTGAGTTTGGGTGTCATGTTGTCTGGGTGTCCTACAACAGCTCACATGCAAGCGAGGGCCTTTCCTGGTAACAGGAGATTGCTCAGCCTCTGATATTCACTTGATATTTACAGTTCTAGTAAAGTCTATCTAATTTTGAACTACAAATTTTTCTCTAAGGAATTGAAAACCTTTGCATATTAAAATAAAGCCATCTGTGACCCTATGAAAAAAAAAAGAAAGGTTTTTTTTGTGCAATCTTCATAGAATCATAGAATCACCAAGGTTGGAAGAGACCTTTAAGATCATCAAGTCCAACTGTCAACCCAGCACTACCACTGTAACTCCTAAACCACTAAACTACATCACACAGGAATCTTAAAATTGATTTTTACCGTAGCAAATCATAACCAAAATTAAATTTGTGAACAGCAATACTGAAATTTTGTTTCCAAGCAAGTGTATGCAGACAGAGTAGTATCACTTATGTCAGCAATTGGTTATTTCTGATTCCGTTATTTTATGGACCACTGTTCAAAAAAGGATCATTGTTAGTGTGAGGTTGGAACAAGATATGTTGAAATGAAGTGTGAAGAGATCTTCTTTTTGCACCTGCTATGGTGAAGCAGCTTGCTCTAAGCTTTTTTCTCTGATTTTGGGACTATTTAAACTCAAAGGCCTGTACTGCAGAACCTAATAAAATCTTTGCACAGACAAGCAGGCAGTGATCCAGCTCTGCAAACATAGTGATGGAAAAGGTCAGAAGAAACTAGTCTGAACTGAAAGGAATAAAAAAAAGCAGAAGGCACTCGTCTGGAGTTGGGTTCTACCCATTAACATGGTGCAGCCATGACTCACTGGGCACTTCTTAACAGCAGCTCCCAATGAACAGAGGGTTTGTAATGGCCCCAAGGGCCACAGTGAAATTCTTGTCACTGACTTCTCTGTTTACAGGCCCAGAGCAAAGTGTGAAGTTAGCAGCCAGACAGCCAACAAAGAAAGCCTATCTTCCATATTTCCCCATGCCCAATTCACACCTAAAATGCCAGTCTAGCCAGCAGTAACTCCCTTTTTTCTAGTACTCCCATCTGGAAAGCAATGAACATGGATATCTTGCAGGCCAGCCAAATTTTAAGTCCTTGCACTAGCTGGAAAAAAGCTTTCCAAGCTGTCCAAATCCCTCTGAACTCATCAGACTACTTCTCTGACTATCTTAATCCTAATATTCTAGAGTTTTTGGAGACCTGGGGAATGATCACAGATATTTATGATCTCCTCTGTGTAATTCAGGAGCAGACCTGGCTGCACACCATCTCCCCCTAGTTTGATTGTTGTTTCCCATGTACTGGTTTATGTTAATTTCTGTCCGCTGGCACATTCCCAAAAACTCTTCCCCCATGGCATGTGCCAATATTTTACTTTTTAATTTGTTGTTGGACCAGCTTGGAACTGATAATCAGAATCTCATTTTGGTAGCTAAAAGCTGTCAAATCATATGGTCTGTCAGCTCTCCCCTATAACTCAAGACAGGAAGTAGATGCGTATGAATAGGCATTTATCCCACCTGTCTTCAAAACCCTTTCTTAAAATTGGACAGTTTGTTCTCAGAAGAGGCTTTTTAGTATTTCCCAACTATCAAGGGACAAAATCAGAAGATAAGAAACCAGCTCTGATCAAGGGTGTAGGAGCAAACAGTGAAGCAGCTGAACCTCTGTGTGCTCTGTCACGTAACCAGACACCCAGAACCACCAGCTGAAAACTTCTGGCCCCAAAAGCTGCCAGCTGGTTGTTGTTGCAGTTTTAGAGGAAGAGAAATAATGCACAGTGGCTTAGTGTCTGAGACAAGAGTAATAGGCAGCAAGAGTAATAGAAGGAAGAAGGAATTAGTGTTGCTTACCATGAGGATAGTAGCAATTGCAAGAGTTACTACTAGGCTGACTTTAGAGATTCAGGAAGTATTGAGAACATTAGCAGACTACTCCTGTGCTGTGTAAATCTTCAAATGTGGCTGAAATGTGGCCTCTGATATTTTTCAGGTAAGAATATCTTTAAGAAATCATTTCCTGTTTTGCCAAATGTACATGTATTCATCTATTTCAATGTATAAAGATACATAAATACCTGGAGAATATCCCTCTTTTATATAAATTTAGTTTACTGATTACCTACATATCTACCCGCTCCAAGAGACTATGGCAGCTTGGTTGCATCCCCTTTCAGGTATGCTCCTTTTTGGACAGAGCAACAATGGGATCAATCCCAAGCTCAAGCACTCAGTTCCTAATGCCTCCCAGGAAAGCAGGAGAAATCTTGCTCTAGGCAGGTATTTAACCATTGGCCCCAAAAGTATGATGAGGTGTTTTTCATTTCTTATCTTAACAACTATTAATTAGAACTAAACTTATCTTGCTGATTTCCCTCTGCCAGCCCTCATGAGACATGACCATTATTGCTGCAGCAGCTTCTAGAAGTTCATGAATGTTTATATTCTTCCAGCTCTGTGAGTCCAAGTGCTAACCTGAGTAGCCTTCCAAGAAGTTGAAATAACTTAATGGGGATGATGTAATGCTGTGTAAGTGTGTTCAGGTTCTTACATGCCAGTGTCCTGCAAAAGCGTTTCCTCTCAAAGAATAAATTATAGATGATGGAGTCTGCTGCAAACCACCCACCCACACACAGCCTTTCTCTCCTCCCCCACAATTATTTTTCAATTAAATTGATCAGAAAATAGCCCTTGCTTTCATTGCTTCAGTCAACAACAGTGTCTGCATTATTACTATGCATTTCACAAGTAGAGGACATTGCAAGCAGAACTGCTAGGCCAGATATTTGTATGTTGCTTTTGGGTTATTTTTACCTATAAATTGACATGCTAAATATGGTTTACTTAACATGCTTTATTCAAGCTTCATTCACCTATAGACATCTGTGTTATATGGCACAGTATAACTGCAAGCAAAAGCAAGATGAAGTGGAACATATTCATTTGTGTAAGTTTCTTCTTTTTTTAGAAGCAAGGAAATACTTACAATTTTTCTCAGTATTAGAGCCAACAGTTTAAAAACCCCAAAACATACAGATGTTGAAAAAAAAAGTGTGATGTTTATTAAGAGTAGCAACTATTGAATGAAGGTAAAAATAGAAAAGAGCAATGTTTAAAGCCTTTTTTGTTTCTTATTTTAGAAGATGACTACACAAAGCGAACCTAAAGAGTGGAATAGGGTTCCATGTTTTATTGGCATTTGGGGAAACTTTATACTCTGTCTCTGGAAAATCAGAAAGGGAAGTGGTTGCAAGGAATCCACATAATAATGTATGGGAAAACCAGCTAGAATTTACAAGGGAGTGGATGGTGCTGGTAAATCAAAAAGTTGCCAGATCTCATGGTTCACAGTTAATAGTGGGATGTTCCACCAGCAAGCAGTTTCTCCATTTTCTTTTCCTTTATTACCATTTTATTCCCACTAAGTCACTAAATTATTTTTCTTAACTATTGATGCAAAATAGATGTTATTAGTAAAAACATATTGGGTATATAATGAGAAGCAAATAAGCCTATTACAGTTTCATAAAATGCCATGAAAATTCCAAACTCTAGGGTGTTTTGTCTTGTTTTTTCTTGCTGAGAAATAAGCTTTTATGGCCAAATGTTATGAGAACCAAGTATTCACAAGAACCAGAGTTTCAATGTTCAGTTTGGAGGTTCATTTTTAGCTGTATAGTACAGTCTGCACTCTTGACTTGGTCCCAGTCCAGCTACAGTCCCAGAAGTGGATGTTTAAGGACGGCTACTGACAGGATCTAGCTAATATTGGGAAATATTTTTCGCCGCATTTCACAACACTAAATATCACAAATGTCACCCTTGTGTGCCACCACATGGTTTTTTGAGGAGCTAAGTAAGAAGTATCGTTAAACAAAACACATTGCTTTATAAAGTGCAAGGAAATTCCATCTGCCTATGCAATCCCAGCGCTCGAAAAAGTTTTGCCCTAAAACCAAACCATTTTGATGTATTCTTTATGTGTCACATTTACTTCTCGTATTGATATCCAAAGGGTATTTCAAGCAGAGAAACAGGTAAATAGCACTTTACAACATTTGCTCTGAAGTACAGGAGGAAGAAACACAAGTAATTTGATTTCCTAGGAATCATCCTTGGAAATAGGCATCTTCCCCACAAGTGGAATTTGTGTCAAGCCACGCAGTTTTACATGGCTCAAAGTGCCTTCTTACTGACCACAGTTAGTACATGCTTATCCATCCTTTGCCTTAGTTTTAAGTAAGAAGTGAGCTCTAATGAAGATAGATCCTGGTTTCAGAGTTCCTGAAACAAAGGACCTTAAATCACTCTTGCAAATATTAGTAATCAAAACTTGAAAGCAAAAACCAACAGCAATTTTGTCTGTTCTGGACTCTGTGTTCCCAGCTAAACTTACAGTGGTTTGCTTCCAGAAAGGAATATATAATTTGTCAGAACTCATCCTTGTTTTATAAAAAAGGTCTTTAAAGTTTAATTGTAATGGGTAAAATTAATTCTGAATTGATTTTTAATCAAAATTGAGCTAAATCATTCTTAGAATTTGAGAAGTGAAGTATTTCCCCCAAGTTCTCCAATCTGTCCATAAAGAGAAAAATCCCTTTGACATTGAATGCAATGGAGGGGAGTCTGACACCAGACATTTCTGTAAAGATTTATGCATGCTTTCAGTTCTCTAAACCTTGCTATACATTGTATGAAAGACAGTATGCCATATGGTATAAGTAATTTCAGTGTACATTTTCAGTGAGTCCATAACCCCACCAGCTCAGACTTAGTACTGGTGTTAAACTAATATATACTGACAACTTCAAACCTAACTCAAACACACTAATGCCTGCCAGTATGGCCACTATATTCAGGAATTTTTGGGGGTAGTTTAGACCTAATTTTTTGAAATTAAATTAAGTTGTGCTGACTACACTTGACCTTGCATATATTATGTTCACAGCTAAAGTTGACAGGAATGTACAGAACTAATGCGAAGGCTCAGTTTGGGCTTACACAAGGACCAGACAGGTATCCTGCTTCATAGAGAGCTTCCATTGGTTTTGAGATTAGCACTGGAAAGAACAAGGAGCTAAGTTTTGACCTGTCAGAATTGAGGAAAGAGTAAAATCTGCAGTTAGGGCTAATTTTATGGTTTTAGCCAGAAAATCTGATCAACTTAATTTTTGTCCAAATAATATCTGAACTGGCTCTAGTAATCCACCTGCATAGATAAAGTTATGAGAGGATCAGATTTTTTGTGGGGTAAATTAGGGTAAGGAATAAACTAAAGACATCAGGGGATGTGGCATTTGACCTTGTAAAAGTACTTGGCACACTGCGGAAATATTCACAGAGGGCAAGCAGATTTCTCAGAGATATAGCCACAGAGAGAATGAAACTGTACTTGTTACTTCTCTTGGAGCATTTCAAAACTTCCTCCAAGATGAGATGGGCTCTTAATCTTATCTCTCCAGGCAGATATGATACCAATATTAATTCAGCAACGCTGAAGAGATAAAACTGGAACAGCTCATACCTCTCCTCCTGACAAATACATCCCAGTTGTTTACAGTGGAAGCAAAAACAGGAATGTTCTTTTATAAGGAGTGCAAGAAAAGGCAGTTCAAATTCAGAAGCTCTTCAGAAACCAAAGGAAACCAAATGTAGCCTTTCATTGCTAGGCAAGCCAGAATTTGGCTTTTTCTAAAAGAATGTTTTTTGTGTTTGCATCATCACTTCTTCCATAATAGGCTTTTGACTGACAGATGATTGCGGGAATATCTAAGAATATGACTGCTAACACACAGTTTTCTAACAGCAGGCTGCAATCAGAGCCTGAGCTCAGCTTGAGTCATTGTTATTTGTGAATGTGAGCCAGAAGCACTGGAATCCTTATTTAAGAGATGGAGATTTTGCGGCATCCTTCTGGCAACAATAGTGTATCAGAGGTCCACCTTCAAGACCATGTTGGCAAACGTGTTGTAACATTTGTGGTAAACACTTGACAATGGAAAACCTTAGGATGAATTTTCAGCTCATAAATAAAATAAGAAGGGCTCACACTTACATGATCATGGCTGTTGAACCTGGCCATCTGTACAATGTTCCCACTTGCAATGACCTTCCTTAAGATGAGCAATCCATCATTATAGAGCAAGCACATAATTATGGTTACAGGCTTGTTTTGACAATATTTCCAACACTACTGCAACCTGCTCCAGAATTTCTTTGTATCAGCTGATCTCAGGCACTTCACAAGTTACTCGTTTTCCAAACAAAATAAGCAACACCCTTTTCTCAAAAATAAGAGTGGGCCAGTGTCCTTTAGCAGAGTTACCAGAAATAGATTTTAAACTGATTTTGTTGTTCACTAGAACTTGGTTAGTGGTTGAAATCTAGTGGACAGAAGATTTCCAGTCTCAAGACATTTTGTGAATAGAGATAAATCTATGAGAGACATGAATACACTAATGCTGTCACTCAGAATTGAGGATACTTCTTTCACTATTTGCCTAATTAAGTAGCTGAACTTAATAAATGCATAATTAAGTTCAATATCTGCAGAATTACATGTCTTTGAAGTGCAAAGGGGGTTTTTTGCTTTGTAGGAACAGAAGTAAGACCTTTAAATTGGTTTGAGAGGAAAATTCTCATTCCCCATAACACACAGTATATAGTTCAGCTCTGGAATGAAAAAAATGCCTTTTAAAACCTTATGAAGACATACGAATTTTTATGACATCATATGAATTCTTTATAATGACTTAGAGGAATTAAGACACATTTCAGTAGAAAAATAGCCCAAAGTATCTTTTTAGAGACTTTTATATATTGGCAAAATATTTTTTCTCTAGTGTAAGTGACAGGCAGAGGGTATTTGACAATGTGTTATAGTTTAAGGATCTTGTTGTACTTGCTGAGAGTGAGTCAGTCCTGATTTTGTTACCCATGAATCCATTCCAGACTCACACAGCCATTCCAAACCCTATCGCTTAGATTAAGAGTACTTATCTTCCATGTATTAGGATATGTATTTGTTATACTCCTTTCTCATTGGTAATGTCTTGCTCTTTTCATCACGTGTGTGTACACCTGTCTACAAGAAATCCGTGCCCAGGAGATATGCATACTTTATATAAATGTGTACCTGTCTCTGTGCTCCCTTTCTTATATATGAAAATGTGTGGGTTTAGCAATTTTTTTTTTTTTTTTTTACATTAGCTTTTAATATCAAAAACTGCAGTGCCAGAGCACTAAGGCAATCTGGAAGAGTGATGCTTAAAGATAAGACACATGAATACAGGCCAGGTAACTTAAAAGTTGGTGTGGTAGCCACTAGTAAGTATTGGCTTTTTTATAGCAGTCAGAAATGTATCTGTTTTATTTTTAGCTATTCCTGGTGTAATCTTACAGCTTTCATTCATGAACTTCTGGATTGTAACACTTCAAGTTATTTCCTTATTGTACAGTGGGCCTCCAAATTTATTTCCTGACATAAAATTCATGGTGTTTTCTTATTATTTTTTAATTAAGTAGCCTTAGCAGTCATCAAATTTTTGGACAACAGTCCAAGAAGTGTAAATTCCAAATTTAAGCATCTCCTGGGTGGAACCAGGAACTGTTTGCCAATTGTAATGACTTTTTCATAATGAGGATCACTTTTTTCCAGCAGGAATTAAAGCATCCAGCTCTGTTTAGATCTTATTGTAGCTCATGACTTGTGATGTGGTTATATCAACTTGCCAAGCCATCACTTGACCTTCTGTCCTTTTGCAGGGCAAATTCCAGCTTTTATTGTTAACAAGCTCCTCTAATTAAAGGTGGCCTTGCAGGCAGGCTTTACGAAAGAGAGGGTTATCCATTTGACTGACTGAAGTTTCTGCTAGTAAAATACACTTACTTTTGGATCTATTTCCTGAGGAATCTCACACAACTATTAAACTGATGTAAGTAGTGCTCCTAGGAATGTTATTGTTGAAGAAATAGCGCACACTTAAATATCATATAGTTTTGAACATGGTTTTGTTCAAATCAGACAATATTTAATACTGGCCACCAGGGTTTTCTTTACTGTAGGTCTTTCAACTAGTCATTCCATCAGAAACAGTGATCTTGGATATCAAAGTCCTGGGATGTATCTTCACCTTCACACTAGCAGAAATTTACTTATTAACTCATTAAATACTACCTTAAAATATCCATTATTTAAAAAATAACTCAATAAAATATATCTCTTGTGATCTGATGAGTAAGCCTATCACTGGTGCATGAAAACGTGCCATTTAGATCATGTCATGTGGGAATACATGGGCCTTTATAATAAAATAAAAAAAAGGTATTTTAAGGGTATTTAATTTTAAAATAGTCTAATTTAAAACTCAAGACATTTTAAGTCATTACAGATACATTTAAAACTAGAAGATAATCTTGTTTTCATTCAGCACCTCCTGAACTAGACATACCCCTTCTATGTCATTACTGAGGCTTTTGCTAGTTTATTGTTTGGAACACAAGAATACAGTCGTACAAAGGTTTCAGTCATTATTTGGCTTCAGTCATGTCACCTGAGCTTATTGTTTCATTTACCAAAACAACATAGTTGTTGCTCTGCACTTAGCTCAGGACAGTTTTGTGAAGATTCTGTTACTGTCTGTTTAGTTTTAAGAATATATAATTCCATTATAATTTCACCTAAGTGGCTGATTCTTGGTTGTTGCTGCTCTTATAGAGTTGGGTCTTTATGGCTCTTTATCAACCATCTTGATGACACTCTTTTGTCTGTGTGCTCTGAAAGCTCCAGCACAGCTTTCCAAGGTCATTGAATTGTTATAAGGGGTTATCTGCTAAACACAGACATAGCTCTTCTCTATGGCAAGATCATAAAAAGAACATATAAAGAACCTTCTATGTTTTATTTCTTGGTCTTTAACTTCATGTCCTTTTGACAATTGGCTACTCCCATGCCAATGTTTTTAGATGTACATGGTATAGTGGATCAATTTATACTTCTTTTTCAAAGCTGGGTAATTTCCCTGATCCACCTTCCAGTGCAACCAGAGAACTAGCAGGGTGAAATGGGCAGTAATCCAAGGGCTTGGGACATATGAGAAAGGACAACAGAGGAAACCGCTTAAGCTGTCTTACCTGCTAGAGAAAATGCTAGTGGATCTAAATCACAAGATTTAGAACTTTCCTTGTCAACTTGCAGGGTTAATGCTTTAATAAGAATAAGATAATTGTTTGTACTTATCTTGGTTGGAAAGCAAAGACTGTGTGCTCTGCACTCACCTTTAAATACATGTTTTGGAGGTAAGCCCTTATAAAATATCTGAAAAACATCAGCATTTCAAATGTATCTTAAAAAGTCAAGAAAATGTTAGATGACGTCAGGTAACAGTCCTGAGTGAGGTAGAATTAATTGAAGACTGATTTTTGAGGTACTATATAAGTAATTTGCAGAACTCACCTCCAGGTCAAGACTTCAGACAAGACTCATAAAAGAACCTTGCAAGACAACACAAATGAAAGGCAAGCTTGCCCTCAGACTGATGTCCTATGCAGGAAAAGGAAAAATGTGAAGACAGAAGTCCACTTGAAGTTTGGATTCCATACTATGGCTGACAGCCTATCATTTAATTGAATGAAACTGTTTCCTTGGAAACTACAAATAGATGTGTCTCAAGTTTGGATTTTCAGATATTTCTTTCAGAACAATAGAACGATCTTTACACTTTGTAGCTTATAAAATACATTTCTTTTTCTTATTATTTCCATGTAACAGTAAACTAATTATTTGACGACACCTAACAGACTTTCCAAAACTCTTCTTCAGGTCTGCTGTCTTCCTTTTGTAGCATGCAAAATCCTCAAAAATGATCAAGCTACTGAAGAATTTTTCAAAACCTTCCTTTGCTAAGCTGCCAGGGCAAGTGTGTGATGGACTGGTGTGAAGCGAAAAAATTAGGACAGGTCCTGGATCCTAAGGCGCTTAAATGAGAATCTCCTCTGAACTGGAACCCACTCACCTACTCTGCTCCTGCCATTTATTTCTTCTCTTTCATATTATTTTTTATTCACTGTATCCCTTGAATATCACCTAAGGCAAGAAGAATTGAATGTGCAATATTGGAAGTTTGTTGGATCCTTGAAGGAAAGAAGAGGAATATGACATGTCCCATGGAAAGTTACAATAAAGACCAGTGAGAAAATGTATGCTATGAACGCCACCTATTAACCAGGAGAAAGTGTGTGAATATTTTAAGGGACAGATGGGAAGGAATATACGTGGAAAAAAGGAAACAGTGAGGCAGTTGTAAAGTGATGTAACTGAGGTTCAGTGAACACACCTGGCCAAAGCAGATGGCAGAGCAGTTTCTGTAACATGTGGCATTTTTCTGACTAGGACATTATCAGAAGCATGACATAACATAATGCAGCCCTGTGTAGGCCTGGGGAGGAAACAGGGACTTGCTCAGCCTTGGTACCATTACACGCTGCCTCACAGTGTTCCATTACAAGAAAGAGTGGAAATTCATTAAAACACACGGTGGTCCAGACTGTGCACAGAAGGCAGTCACAGAAAGAGTTACTTTTATTGGGAGTAAAACTTTCTGTGTAATATAATATTTCCCAGCTTCACTACCAAAAGGGCAAGAGGAATCTAAATGGAAAATGTAACTGCATTCAGTGTGCCACACTTGAGTGCACATGCGCACAGACACTCACTCATTACATACGCAGAAAAGGGGGGGGAAAGGTTAACACATGGGAAACATATAAAAAGCCTATTAGCAAGGGCTACTCAACATCTGTGGAAAAGTTGACAAATGTTGTAGTAACGGTTCTATTTTATTAAGATTTTTTTTATTTGAAAGCAGTTCCTTGGGTTTGCTTAACAGCATAAAAGAGTCATTGCATTGGAGAGTATAAATATCTTAAAGCAGGGGCTATAATAGAAGATAAAGAGCATAAAGGGTTACATCCTGGACATACTCATCTTAGTATGTATATTCTTACTGGCTTCAGCCACGGCAGTTTTGACTACACAGACATCCACTCTTCACACTGAATTAAAGAGTCTTTTATCCTCTCTAGTTCATTTTACTCCCACATTGACAAAATTGGCTCAGGAGCAATAGGTTATGGGACTACAATCATGGCAATCATGGCTCCATACTGCTCCCGACAATGTTTCCACTGCAGCATCATTTGAAATATCTGTAGATCTCTAATTGATCATCACAACCCATATCTACCATTTCTGCACCAAGTGGTTTTCAGCAGCTGCATCATTCCACCAGCAATTTCCTGAGCCCTGAAGTATCGTCTTTGTTTCTTTAATTAATAAGGTTTTTATTGCATTCAAATTGTTTGAAAGGAAAAGTTATGGTCGAATTAGTAAAATTAAATACTTACAAGGCAGTGGAAGAAAACCATGTTAATCATGTTTTTCAGTACATGCTTGCCTTTTTGTTTTACAAGTGACTAGGATGTAAACTGACAATTAAAATTCTTACACAGACTGCTCAGCATTCATCTGTTTTCCAATGCAATCCACATTCTCAAAGGCAAATAATTAATCTGAGCAGCAAACCACATAGTTTTAATGCAACTCTGCTATTGCTGGAAAAAAAATTTCACAGCAAACTGATTTACTGTCTCATAAAGTCCCAGAAGATTCCCAGGTATATATGGGCTTCATTGTTCATAGAACATTTTCTTTGACAGATCTGACTGGTGATGCAGTTTTCTGTAGGTTCAGGGTTGCTTTTCAGTTCATGTTTGCAAATCTGTAGTCTAGCTTTTATTAGTAGATTTATGATAAGCTTTTGTCCTGCATAAATGTAATATTCAAGTGTGTACATTTTTATATAGCAATGACTGTACAAGTTTAGCAGACACGTTTTCTTTGGATTTTATCTCTCATTCCCCCATATACCCCATAATTCTCTACTTTCCACCAAAACTATGTTTAATGTTTCATTGAGATACCTTTATGTGTTGAAATCTTTGTTACACAGGAGAGTTTCAGGTCAGTCATTAGTGAAAGCTCTGCAGAAATATTGCCTTGGTGCAGGACATATTTCAAGTGCCTTATCTGTAGTGTTCTGTTGCTGAAAGTGATCCTGTCTCCTCATGGGTTTGTTTCTGTTTTGTTATCTTCCTGAGGAAAGGACAAAAATCCTTTATATTTGCTGGTGGTAAGGACAGCAAAGAGGGAGAGTGCAAAATACAATAGTTGAATTTGCATCAATACAGAGACATGGTGGTTTTGAATTAGCAGAGTGCAGAATCCTGAAGGCTCTTCTTTCAGGGTCCATTGTGGCAGCTGGAAGAAAACTAAAGTTCATATCTTCTGTTATCAAGTCAAAAGACTACTTACTTGTAAAGCTCTTTGTTATAAGAGCTACATCCCACCTGGCTGCTTACCCTAAGACAGTGAAAAAAAATCTCTTCTGTAAAGAGAGGAATATTTGAAATACAAATAGACCTGCTGTCTGTCTTTACAAATAAAGTAAACAAGTTTTCTGTGCTAAGAAAAGTAATACTCTAACCATCACAATTTGTAGGATGAACAATTGTAGATAGGTGTCAAAACTGTCTTTATTCAAGATGAGATCTTTGCAACTCAGCTTAGGAGAATAACTAATTGCTTTCCAGACACTGAGATCATCATTTCACAGACTCTATTTTTTTTTTTAAATCCTCTAATCTAAAAAACAACTTCAGCTTATGAAGAATTGTTCAAATTGTTTTGAAGACAATGGACAAAATAATGATACCAGTGAAGTCAACAACAAATATTGTCTTATGCTAAAATTGTTGGACTGAGCCTTCTTTTGGTGGGCCTTTTGTCAAGAACACTTTAAGCAATTGATACCAAAAAAATCCTCTTTGCCATCCCAAATATGTTCCTGAATTGATGAAAATTTTTTTGACTATCTGCCACGATTCAGTTTTCAAGCTACAAGTCATATTAAAGATCAAACGCACAATTAATCAGCAAACGGCATGTTCATACACCGTCCCCTCCCCCTCTCAGTGTAATTTTATTGATAAATTCATTGGCTGCATTTCTTTGCTGTATTTATTTGCCATCATTTTGCTTTCCTGATTCCAAAGACAGAGGGGTAGAAGGGTTTTCATCATTCTTTTCTCAGAGCTGAGCACAGGAAATAGGAGATCAACTTCCTGTGCTCAGCTCTGGTCATTTTATCAATTTGGTGTCTGTGTCACTATGGAAAAGGGGGAGGAATGCATTCCATAATATCTAAAATTGAAAGTCTTAGACAAGCAGACAAGACAAGAGAGGTTGATTGGTTTGCTATATGACTCCAAGCTGCAAACTACTACAGCTGTGCATCTGGAGTCCAATTAACTCCCACTGAAATCAGTGAAGGAGTCTTGACAGTGGCTTTACTGGGCATAAGTTCATCATAATCTTTGTTAATATTGTCCATACTACTAATCAATTAATTAATTTAAGCTATAAGGCTAATATAAAATGAGATTATTTTAGCTGTTTTGACTTTACTATGTTTCTGAATCAGAAGACACAATGAAATTGTAGGAATATGATGGTATCTCATTAATACCATTTAACTCATGACAATAACATTCTCTAAAGTCCTGCTGTGTTTTAGGAGCACATAACCTATCTTCGAAATTATGTTTAGACAGCTAAGAATATAACTACGAAAATTGAGTCAAGATACCTCCATTATTTGCATGACTTGAAGTATGTTTCTGTATTTTCTTCTCCCTTAATTGCTTCAGTCTCATCTCATCACACTTTGTTTAGGTTTTTTAGTCTAAACCAAAATTAATTATCTAATCTACCACAGCCAAAAACAAAGACAAGAAAATCTAAGGACATTAAATAGGCATTTAATATTAGAGAGGAAACTCTTCTGGAAATAGCTCTCTTTCTCTGATAATAACTGTGGAGGATTTGATCACTACCTTCAACCAGACAGTTAACTTCTACAACACTGAAATTAGAGGACATGAAACTAAACCTTAGCGTGTATGAGAAGACATAATTCAGACTTGAGTTTACCCTTTTCCTGTTTTTCAAGTGATTTATATTACCCACCTAATGCCCCTTCAGCTGTGTTTGAAGATAGTAATATATTTGCCTAAAGAGGCAAGCAAGAACATTCCAAAATAGTACTGAATTCCTGAATAGTACTTTGCACCAAGTCCATATTTCCTATTGAAAAATCCTGTATTTCTATACGAATTCTGACTTCAATGAGCTCTATTTCAATACGTTTATTCTTGTAAGACATTTATACTACACTATGAGCCAATTTCTCACCTTAAAAATTTTGCAAAACTTGTTTGCAGATTCTTTTGTAGTTTTTTGAGGGATGAAATGAAGCAAGATGCATCTAATTTTTCTTGTGGTTCATACATCAGCAATGGGATAAAAGTAGGTATGGCTAGTGAATATGTGATAGTTTTTGGGTTCTTATAAACATTTTTGGTCAGGTTCCTCTGCACATGCCTCAAAGAAATGAAAAAAAAACTCCCTTCATATTTAAATTCAATTTGCATATTAATGGAGGTCAATTTTTAGCTAAGTCATCAGTGCATAAAAAATAGGTATTCTGAGATAATCATCTGATATACCATCTTTTACACTGGATTAATTCTATTTTTTTCTTCACCTTGGACACTCCAAATATTTATGTCAATTTCCATATATATTTCATTCTTCTTTATATACTCCTCAATATTTTCTGTCATCATATATTTTAGGCAAAGACTTTTTAAAGCACTCTGTTTTTCAACGCTGAGTATTGCCCTCCAACATCACATTTTCAGGAATCTTTCCTTTGGTTATTTTCCGTAGATAAACTTATTAACTTTTCATTCTTTGGACTTATGATTCTAAGCATCATCCCTCAGAGACTCTTTAAAAGGTTTGAGTATTGCACATATGCTTAAATAATTTAATGGCCAAATAATGTTAAGGTTTCAAAGTCAAACATTTGGTCAGAAAATATGTCTTACGGAGAATTTTGCTACCGTTCTCTGAAGAAGTTCTCTGCATAGATGAAGAAGTTCTCTGCACAGAGAACATCACCTCAGATAATGGCAGCCTGTCTACACACTTCTCCAGGACTGCACCCTCATTGATCCTTAAAGACAACCTAATGGAATGAACTGAGGAGTAGAGTGAAAACACAAGCAAGAGGAGTATCATTATGCCTGGTAACAAAAAGTTTTCACAGGAGGAGAAATGTTAGGATAAAGCATCCTCCTCCTGTGAAGTTCGTTACTTCAAAGAATTTATATTTAAAACTGAGATGTCCGTATTACACTTTTTATGGGTGTAAGCCCAAATAGATTAAAGTACATGTTTCACACTTAGCCACCAGGCTCCTGAAAGCAGGGTTGATCAGCCACTCTTCATACTGGAAGGATTGCCCAATAGAATTTAGGATTCACAGCATCACCTACAATCAGTGTGACTCAGTAGTTTAATTTTTAAGGTTCTTTTCTGGTAGGCAAAATCTTAGGCTCTGATACTTTCTGTCAATATTATGTATTTTGTGCAATGCTTTTTTCACAAACCAGCAGCATTTTTCCTGTTATCACTCAGAAAAAACTGTCTTTTCTCAGGCAATACATGAGAAGTGTAATGTTTAGCTCTGGCTTCTTGATTCCACAATGGAAATTGCCTAAAGTTACCAGCAACAGTCTCTACTGTGTAATACCAAAGCCTTTCAGCTGAATCTTAACCTAAGTTAGACATCAGCTGCCTCACTGAAGTCATCTCGGCCTAATGGTAAATTATTAATTCCTTGGATGTTTAGGAAGTGTTTTGATGTAGGAATGGGCTGGATCGCACTCTGCTATGGGACTTAACGTACAGTGCCGTATCCACAGGGAATGAGTACACTTGTACCTTAATAGTCCAAGGCTGCATCAAGAAAAGGGACAAGAGAGCCTCCTCTCTCTGCTTTTGACCACTGTCATTCAGATAAGGGATGAACTGGCAGGGGGAAGTTGCCCCCAACAAAGGGACACTGACTGCTGTCCTCCCCAACGCACCCAGAGGCTGTCAGAGTGCTGGGCCTTCCAAGGCTGGATTAGACTGGTTGCCCTTATGCAGGCTGTGCCTTCGCTGCTACTCCTAGCCTTAACTCTTTGGCTCTTGGCAGAAACTTCAGTGTAGAGAGGTCAGAATTAAGCCAATTTGAACTTGAAACCAAATATTTAAATCCTGAGGGGATTCAGGGATGGGGAGGGTTGGCAATGGGTTGAAATGACTGCTGTTGTATAAATATGTGAAAACCCATAAAAATATTTACAAGACACAGCTAATCTCAAGATAACATTCTTTTGGCCATTGTAAAACTGACTCATCAATATAATGGAGTGTATTTTTGGTTACTTTATTTTTTCTTTTTTACAGTTAATATTTACCAAGTCTCTGGGGCCTAAAATTACCTCACACTTTTGCTTCAGGTCTACAGCTGCAGTCTCTTGCCTCACCATAGAAACGCCTGGAATGCAGTGGTCTATCTTTTTCTGTTAGAAAAGTAAGGGAAGCTGAAGTAGCAACTACCACCAAGACAGATAAATGCTTTTGTAAATCACTGATTAATGACTTAAAGCCACATTACTGAGCAGAATATAGGTGATTTTTAGGTACTTCTATACTCCAACAGACAGTAAGTCAGCGGCAGTACCTGGTGTATCTTACTTGTCCTCAGAATATAAATTCATCTGGGTGCATCAGATCAACAACAGCTACAATTAATTTTTCATAATTAATCTGGAGAAGAACTGTTTGGCTTTTCAAAGCAGCCAGTGATTATAGGGATATTTCATTTGAAAGTTCAACACCAGTTATAGAGCATTTGAATTTCAGCTAGTTAAGTTGATCCCCCAGACACTAAGGCATGGAAAATCTACAGTTCTTTTAGAAAATCTTGGCCCCTTTTTATTTCAAGAATTCTTAAGCAGAGTGAAAGCTGCATCTCTGAGCCAAGAATTATATCTTTTGAGCCACGCCAAGAAATGAGGTAGAAAAAGATGAAAAAACTTGTAGTCCCAGAGTTGATAGGACTTGGCTTTGAAATGGCTTCTTGTGATCCTCCCCATTATAGTGTCGTAAGACTGTAAGGAACTACAAATACTGGTATCTTTCCATAGAGCACAATGACATCTTTTTTTGCTTCTGTTACTATACGTGAAAATCACAGCAACCAAAAAGTCATATTCTGTATTTCTTGGATAAAGATTGTTTTTATACTTTGCATTTGAATGCAGGCAGAAGTGTTACTGATTGCTATTTGCCTTTTGGCAACATTGTTATAACTTAAGCCTGACAAAGTATTACTCAGCTATGAAGACAAGACTTGGACACATAGTGAGTGTTGGTATCAAAGCACAGCACGATGGAAAATGAGTTTCCTAGGAACATAAAACACTGTTCATTATTTACCTAGTCTCAGAGTTTAATATAGGGAAATGACATATATTACAGTATTAGATAATCTGTAACTGTTATAATAGACTATTCTTATGAGAGTTGCTTGAAGAAAAAAAATGGGGAGAATTATATTATCTATGATATAATTTCACCCTCGTTAGAATTGGGCCTATGCTTCTCTCCTGAGCATACAACCTATAGTCCTCAAAGCTGTAGAGTCACTGTCAAACTGACGAAGCACTGCAAATGATATTTGCATTAGAGCTGTATAACTTACCTTAGTCGTAGTAGGGTCAACCCCCTCAGTGTGCAACGCACAGAATAGAGTCATGCAACTAAAGCTCTCCTGCTGTTCCCTGTACCTGCTGGATGAATATTGCTGTCCATGAACAAAGAACATCTGCTCTTCTTGTAATTCTACTTTTGAACCATTGTAAATTTCTAAGCCAGTATATAAAGATAAAATGCAATTGAAGGCAGACTGGGCTGGCAATTGCAGGGGTCCAAGAGCTGATTCACATTCTTGTCTCAAAAGCAGCAACATCTGTCTAGATGGAGCAAGACAGACAGCTGCAGGCAGCAAGTAATTCTAAATTTAATCTACTACCTCATGCCTGTTAGGAGTATTTTATTCATTTATTTATATTCCAGTCAGAGTCTGTCTTTGGCTTTGCTTTTGATTCAACTTAATCAAAGGCAACTCCAACAATCCAAATTCCCCTTTATTATAATGCTGGTAACTGTGGAGCAGTGAAGAAATGCATAGTGGCTTGTTATGAAAACTCCCTGGAAACCTTCAAGATCAGGTTGGATGGGGCTCTGAGAAACCCAATGTAGTTGATGTCCCTGCTCCTTGCAAGGGGATTTGGACTAGACGACCTTTAAAGGTCCCTTCCAAACTATTCCATGATTCTATGAATATTAGAAGAGCTCTTTTCAACAAATATGTATCCCTGAGCCACAATTGTCAGTGGGACCATACTATTGGTCTTCTTCATTTTCATCCACCATAAAAGCCAGCACAGGACAGTGGTTTCAGAGAAAAATGGACTGGATCTCAACTTTTCATTGACAGAAGGAATAGTAAGGAGTTGCTTTAGTACATCAACCTACTTAATAGGTTACATATTTATTCAGTTGGCTGGGACAGGTAAAAGAGGAAAGAAGAACCATAGCATGTATATTTACAGTACCAAACCAGGATCTCCTACATAATGTCAGTACAGTAACTTTAGGTTTGCAAAGCAAATCAGAATAATGTCAAGGAGATATCATTTTAAGTTAATAATTTAATGGTAAGAAATATCTCATTGCTTAAAGATAATAGTAAAAATGTAGGATCAACAAAGTGGAAAAGAATTTACTCTCCCTACTGTTTGAAACTTGGAATGTTTACAAACACATGTCAGCAAATAAAGAGGTGAAGCAAGCACTGATATCAACTTCTAATTCAGCTGGATCAGATCACTGTTTGCAGTCTATAATAAACATCTCACATTGAGCTTAACTACCTCTGAAGCCGACAGTACTGCCAACTACTTTGTAACTCACGTCACTGCCATGGTTCGCTTGCCAAAACTGTTAGAGCATTCCTTTTTTAACGTACCATATTTTAGCCTGGGGGAGGGCATAAAGAAATCACACTATATAAAATAATATATCTCATTTTTACACAGTCCTGGACATTCTTGTTTCGGACATAAAGCATATGATCTTATTTCAACTGGAGTTGAAAGAAAAAAACAAAACAAACCAAAACTAAACTATTCTGATTTCAATTCAAGCAGAACCTAATTTATACTTGATGCACATGTCTATAAATAGATGTCTGCTGACTTAAGCTTTGTCTCATTTCACCAGCTAACCTTGATTTTCAAAATTCCATACAATCATTCATCCCCATTACACCTCTCTGTGGTGCTTTTGTCTAATTATTTTAGGTAAAGCACATGTCAGATTGTTGCAGAACAGAATGAGTTAAACATGAACAGCACGGCTGACTTGTTCAAAATGGTACAGCACGAGCTATGAGAAAGATGCAGAAAGAAGGAACTGCAGAGATCATATTCTTCTGCACAGAACAGAACACCCTGCTAAAGATTGCAGAACATCCTGCAGCAAGACAAGCAAAGTGCGCAAAAGAAAAAGTAACGTTATAGCTTGCTATGAGTTAGCTAGCACATAGACAGAACAAATGTAAATTGTTATGCAGAATCTTAAATAGTGTAAATATCTGTGCCTCTTTTCAATAAATGTCCTTGCATCATCAATGCCTGGTCCATGTGTTTCAATCGCCGTTATCAGATATCGGAAAAATTTTTTCAAATAATTCAGAGGAAATGGAAGAGCCAAACACCGGACTTATATGGAGCTGGGTAAAGCCACCACATTGCTCAAGACTTGCACTGGACTGAATTCTTCTCATCACCAAACACAAAGTAAAAGCATCACCTATTTCTTAATGCGTGTCTTACTGTTTGGAAAACTCAGCACTAACTACTCTTAGCCAAACTCCCAGATTAGATCCTCAGTCCTAAAATGAGTTCTTACATGTCTTTTGTTTCCCTGATGGCTGTACAGCACCTTCATTGTGCAAACCCTTTATTGATACATTTAGATCATGAAAATGCACTGCTGGAGTAGATCTGGGATGCAAAAATACTAACCCTATTTCTCTCTCTGATCTACATTACTTTTCACTCTTATCTTTGTCCCTTGTGTCTCTGAATTACGATAGAGGCTTTGGTTACATGACCATTTAGCACTGAGTAATATTTATCTTACAGATATGAGTTAATTAGACCAGGAGCACAGACACGTTTCCTACACTGATTTTGGTAAGTTATCAGATTGTACAGGTAAATTGACATCCAGGAATTTCCCTATCAGAAAGTCATATCTTAATTCATTTTCACAGGGGAGCCAAGATAAGGGTGGTTTGGGAAGAAAGATGTAAGAACGCTGTTGAGAGGAGATCAAGGAAGGGGACTAAGATTGAAGAAATCGTATCTCTGAATTTCTTGACCTCTTCCGGCTTAGACTCCATTCTGAATATTTCATGTTTGTAGCATTTGGGGCTCAGCATCCTCCTTTATGCCTTCTCTTCAATAAAATAATATAAATAAAAAAAATAGATATATTAGAGGAAAAAAGAGAAAATATGTGCAAGGCAGAGAAAGACAAGTCGGCTTAATGAAGTAACAAGACCAGGATGGATGGGGCCCTGCCCATGGCAGGGGAGATGGAATAAGGTAATATGTAAGGTCCCTTGCAACCCAAACCATTCTAGGATTCTATTCTATGAAGTAGAAAGGTGATAACTTTCTCCAGGCCCATCCCTAATAGATTTATGAGTTTCCTATATAACTTGTAGTCCTTTTTTTTTTAACATTTTCTCGCCTTCCAGAATTATTCACTACATTTGTCAATAGATGTATAGTAAGGATAAAGGAATAAATACAAATCCTACTGGACCGGATGCCCAAGATGGAACTGATTTCAATGAGTACTCAATCTAATTAACATGACACTGAACATGACATCTTTTAAATGTGCAAGTTTCATGCGTTTGTCTAGCTACCATTAAAAAATGTGGTATATCAAACACATAGCAAGGTGAAAAATTACATGATTGTTAGCCCGATAAGGTTAAGTACAATAGTCTGTAGAAAATACAGGACCATGCAGGTTGGGCCTTTCCTCGGGAACGGCTAACAGGCCTCCTGCAGGTGACACTTGCACCCTGTAGCTTCACCTCTGCCCACACTCTTCAGCACAATTTTAGGCAAGTTGCTTCAAAAAGATGACACAGTAAGTAAACTGGATCAAATTCAGGTTTATTCTTAGCAGTCAGACCACTACTCTTATGTCTGCAACCACCAAACAGGAGACCGTCACTCCTTATGTAGTAGCTGGTCACTTGAGACCAAGGGACATTATAAAGTGACAGCCAGTAAGCAGGTTTGGGGCACCCCAAATTCAGTTCCCCTCCTGAATTTTTTAATTAGAAGTTTTCTCAAATTTACCACATAGTAGTGTGGGTAATATATCCATAACTTGGTGTACTCACCAGCTTGGGGAAATTGAGGGTTACAATCTTAAATGCTTTGATTTAGCACAAGGAAAACTCCTTTAATGTGAGTGCAATTAACAACTACCTGCCAACCATCAAGCATTTATAAAGTTGTGCATTTTATAGGGAAGCAAAAAGCACATAGTTCTTTTGGCCTTACTGAGGTTTGTAGGAGCATCTCAAAACTATGAAACAGCTGTGCCCTGGCAGCCAAAAGGGACTCAATAATTCTTGTGGGTTCTTTCCAACTCGGTATTCTATGATTCTACGAAGTGAAAAAAAATTCATTATCAAGTACCTAAGTATTTTTTCATTCATTAAAAATTCATTATCAAGTACCTAAGTACCAAGTTACTTTGTTATATAGCGCCCACTTTATTATCTCAGTCTACTGAGCTAAACGATAAGCTTGTAGTTCTTTAATAGTCATGACCTACAGTCCGAAGGTTTTAGCCTTGTGCCTCAAAAATAGAAAACTAAAAAAGTTTTGAACACGGCTTAAAATAACAGAGAAAGCAGAAAGGCTTGTTTAACACAGTAAAACATCCTTTCTCAAGAGAAGTAGAAAAGGGTTAAAAGTTTTCTTGATACAAAGGAATTTGAGTGTAATTGATTACTTTATATCAGTGGAGAATATGGTCCTGTTAAAGTCAAACAGATAGAACCTGATATGGAGAAAAACACTATACTTATGTATAGCAGAATGTCCAAGAAAAAGCTTTTACAGAGAAGGCAGTAAAATCCAGCCGATACAATGAGCAGGAAACATTGAGTAGCAGAAAGTTGATTAAGTACATGTAAATTGGAAGACCTTTCCTGGGGCATTCAATCACACAAAGAGACCTGGGGAAGGTCCAGAACAAGAGATCTCCATGTGAGTTGCCAGGAAGGGGGAAAATGTACCCCTTCCTGGAAGGCATGCTGTCAAAGAGTGCCAGAACTACTAGAAAAAGTAATAAGAGAGAAAAATAAAGAAGGAGGGGAAAGGAAAATCGCAAACTAATGCACTGTAGAGCATTTTGAATGTGTAGGTATAAGAATTGAAGAATGATACAGGTGTGATAGGCCTTAACAAACCATTAATAAGACAGAACAAAACAGGGCCACTCAGGAAAGTTCGTGTGGATGAGAAATGACATAAGCTACACCATGTCTACACTGGTATTTAATTTATATTAAACAATCCACATGAACAAAATATGAACTTAAGCTAGCTTTCCTGAAAGATGTTATGGGGGCAAGACCTAGCGTAAATACAAACGAGAAGAGCCAAGAGGAGAACAGCATTAGCACAGCCAAAGACACTACTGAGTCAGTTGGTTTTTAGGCCAAACCTTCATATTATTAAAGGCCAATGTTGAAATACTGAAAAACAGATATTTTGTAGATATCAGTTCTGGAAATGAGTTCTGGAAATGACAGGAATCATGGCTTAATGGGGGATACATACGTGTATTCTTCCCCTCTCAGAGCAAATGGGATCTCCCTGTCCGCTTTTTGCTGTCTGTGAAGTGCAAGTACATGACATTTTACAGGCCGACAGAGCCATGAGACAGCACACAGCTGTCACAGAGATGCTGAAAGAATATCTACTATCCATAGAGCAGAGAGTGTCTGATTTCCATAGTGTGCACTCCAGTGCTGTGCATTCCAGTCCAAAGGAGATGATCTAGGACATATGTCAGTGGACATCTATTTATTTTGTGTCCTCTACAGTGCTAATCACCAAGGGGCACATTTGCTACTCAGACTTTCTGCCAGTGTATCCAGCATACAAATTCTTTAAGACTTCTTCACTAAGAAGGTATAACCTGGATTTCCTGGTAAAATCAGCTGAACATTGAGGTTGTCTCTTGAGTCTCAAAATGTGTACTAGTTTTCTTAAAAACCCTATGCTTGACACTACACAAGAAAGTGAGAATTTCATTCTAGTCATTTGTGGTTCTAGAAAAAAAATCTTGCATGTCATGTACCTATTAGTTGGGAAGAGTCCAGTCTACAGAGGCAAATGTAAAAAACCCGAAAATACATTATGATGTTCTCAAATTTTTGAGAGGCTGATATGGAAAACAGTAACAAGCTTGTCATCTCCAGAAAAGAAAAAAAAAACATACTGAGGCAAAACAGAATTAAAAATTTGTGGATTTTACTAACAATCTAAAATTTATCCTGCGAAAAATAAGTCTCAAACTACTTCTGCTCTTTCTTTAGAGAAAGTATTTTGTAACTTTGTTAACATGAAGATGCACTTATTCAGGCAAGTATTTGGTGGATCTAGGTGCCCCTTTCCATTTAGCCTACTGACTATTATCTATCCCTTAGAATAGCCCAGTTTTGGGGACTTTGCCTCTCAACTCTATCAGGAAGAAGAAAAGAGTTGTAAGCTGTGAAACAGGTAAAGATGAAACTTCATCCTTAATACTTTTTGTCCTTTCTCTCAGACTTGTAACCAGTAAGTTCATACCTGGAATCTTCTAAAGAATAATAATGATTAAAGGTGAATGGACTGAAATTTTTGCATTATGTGTTATAGTGAAGCAATGGCTGAATATTTGGGAGATTCTTCCTATAGCTCTAACTTTTACAAAAATGTTTGTACATGGAAAAATGTCCCTGCATAGTTTATTCTTTTCTTTCTGAAAATGTACTACACAAACTATTTCAGTCATCCATTTCAGAGAGTTGTAGCTGCTGTTAACCCATCCAGCTTGTCAAAAATGTAATACACTCTATGTGAAGATGTACCATTATTAATCAGTACATTATTACCAAAATATCTGCTCTAGTATGTAGTTTACCTGAAATTATATTCATCATTTTTCCTTTTTTTTTCTTCTGGTAAAGAATGGAGTAAAAAACTAAAAGAAGAAAGGAAACAGTGTCTGTCTTTCAGTGTTGCAAAAAAAAAAAACCTTACATGTAAAAACTGATAGTGAATTATCATCTAGGCCCAGAGGCAGACCTAACAGAAATGACAAAATGAGAAGCTGGATCATCAGTTCTTGAGTTGCACTTCCAATTTGTTAATGTTTTTATTAATTAATTTAGTGTTTTCATTTTAGTAAAAAGAACTTAATGTTGAGTAAGTGCTGACAAGAAAGAGAGAGAGACAGAGAGAGAGAGAGAAAGAGAGTAAGAAAGAAAGAAAGAAAAAGAAAGAAAGAAAGAAAGAGAAAGAAAGAAAGAAAGAAAGAAAGAAAGAAAGAAAGAAAGAAAGAAAGAAAGAAAGAAAGAAAGAAAGAAAGAAAGAAAGAAAGAAAAAGAAAGAAAGAAAGAAAGAAAGAAAGAAAGAAAGAAAGAAAGAAAGAAAGAAAGAAAGAAAGAAAGAAAGAAAGAAAGAAAGAAAGAAAGAAAGAAAGAAAGAAAGAAAGAAAGAAAGAAAGAAAGAAAGAAAGAAAGAAAGAAAGAAAGAAAGAAAGAAAGAAAGAAAGAAAGAAAGAAAGAAAGAAAGAAAGAAAGAAAGAAAGAAAGAAAGAAAGAAAGAAAGAAAGAAAGAAAGAAAGAAAGAAAGAAAGAAAGAAAGAAAGAAAGAAAGAAAGAAAGAAAGAAAGAAAGAAAGAAAGAAAGAAAGAAAGAAAGAAAGAAAGAAAGAAAGAAAGAAAGAAAGAAAGAAAGAAAGAAAGAAAGAAAGAAAGAAAGAAAGAAAGAAAGAAAGAAAGAAAGAAAGAAAGAAAGAAAGAAAGAAAGAAAGAAAGAAAGAAAGAAAGAAAGAAAGAAAGAAAGAAAGAAAGAAAGAAAGAAAGAAAGAAAGAAAGAAAGAAAGAAAGAAAGAAAGAAAGAAAGAAAGAAAGAAAGAAAGAAAGAAAGAAAGAAAGAAAGAAAGAAAGAAAGAAAGAAAGAAAGAAAGAAAGAAAGAAAGAAAGAAAGAAAGAAAGAAAGAAAGAAGGAAAGAAAGAAGGAAAAAAAGAAAGAAGGGTTTGTGAGGCAGAATAATGAAGGACAGATAATAAAATAGATGTCTTAATTTTCAGACTGAAGCAAAATTTAAGGTACCAGAAATTTGTATGGGATGACAGAATTCCTGTCTTCAGTCAACATGCTATCTAGAAGAAGTTGACACCTCCAACATTCCCGTGGATTTCTGGTCAAATCACACCATTCATAAATGTAAGTTCCATGCTAATTTTTCAATCATATAATTAGAATAGTTTTAATTTATAATGGCACTTTGAAAATTCAGGATCAAATTAACTTGAAATAAAGTGCATGCCCTTTTCTTAAGACACTGGAAGTGTGCCTGGTCCTCATAATGGTGAATATTATTCCACATGTTTAAACCTTTATAAGTAACTGTCTAGTGAATCTGTTGTTTAGCCATCACTCAGGAGACACTGGCCTTCACACGTGCTAAAAGACAAGCACTGCTTCATCAATAATGCCAATGAATGAGTTAAAAGTTCCACTGCTTGTTTTTGTGGAAGGAAAGCCTCAAAGAATTCAGAACAAATTATAGCTGAAGATTCCCATGGCTCACTCTGTCCTAGTGCTTAGCAACAAAAACATGGTGCCCCACATAGTTGCAGGGCCATCATGCCAATATACATAAAGAGTAAAGGGTGGGAGGGCTAAAGGAAAGATGTCAGTCATATTTTGGAGAGAAAATTATAGTAGTGGCTCACCAGAAAGTGTTACAGCTGACAGTCTCCATCATTATCTTATTTCTTTGTATCATAGTCTGTAATTAAAGGCAGCTGATGTGCTGAGAAATATCTTTTCCACTATTTACAGAAAATAGAGAAGAATTTATTCAAAGCCTAGTCATGTTTCCAAAGGTCTGAAGTCTTATGCAAATTTTCCCAAATACTTTATATTAAGAGATATGGTTAGTATTCTAACTGAATCCTTTTTCTATGTTAAGAATACATTTCTATTTCCATGCTTGCATTTATGAGTCTCAAAAAAGCATATAGATGCCGCATGACAAGAAACATTGTGCTCATTTTGTGGAATCCTGAAACTGCTGGGGTACAACAATAAATTTATTTTATGTGGTACACTATTGAAAATTACTTATTTGACTTAGAATTATAAACATTATTTTATGCTCCAGCTAGCTGCAAGGTTACATCTTAGTTGTGGTTTTTATCGTCCGTTTTTAGGCATTGCTTTTGCTAGCACACCATTTTTATTTATATGGATATAATGTCATAACTGAAGCAACAGAAAAAGCTAACCCAAGACACCTCAACATCCCCTCTATTATAAGAGATGAGATTTATAGTTCCAGGGTGAGCTCACATAAACACAATTACCGTATGAACTCTCTGCAATGTAGATAGCATTGCCTAGGGCAATTATCAAGGGCCTCCTTACCTTTTCTTTATCATGTCCCCTACTGTATCATGTCTCACAAATAATGAGACCACAGCAATCCCTGCAGAGCCATTGAGACAAGAAAATAATAGAAGCAGAAAGGATTGGTTAATCTTTTCTGTAAGTTAAAAGTTTTGCTATTTGGCACGGACTTTACAGGCAGTGATATAATGAATTTTGTACTTACATGATACATGATCTAAAAGGAAGTCCAAAAGTTAAGAGCATACATCTTTTGGGAGTCAGGTTTAAATTCCCAGGACTTCCAAGGAATGAAGAGTGAACAGCCTGACTACTGAAATATGAAACTCAGCATTATCATCATGCATATCCATCACTTTTGTTTGTTAATCTATCTGGAATGAGAGCATTTGGAGGGAGAGCCATGGTGAGCATCTGGCATGTACTAGAGTAGCTGAGACATCTTCAAAAGGACCATATTTTAAAGAGTTCATTCCAACAAAGATGAACTAGAATGGACTCCCTTAAAATATAATTTAATCATTAAGTGACTAATTTAACAAAACATGTGGAGTCTGTTTATGCCCTTAAGAAGCACTGATTTTATTATACCAAGGTTTAAACATAGGTCTGAGCCATGAGGACTCAATATATCAGATCAACTATTTAACAGCTGGAAGTTGGCACATGCAAATTTTTACCAGCTGAAGAGTTTTTCCAGTACATTTAGGTTTGGGCCCACGAGTTGCTCTTCATCTTTCAAGGGTCGGTTAATGCTCACAGAAGTCACTAGGAACAGAGCACACACATATCTCACTGCCTCTCAGTCACTCACCAGCCCGTTGATGCTGTTCATATACGCAACAACGCCCTTTGAACATCTGCATAAGTCATTTATTCAATGGGGTCAGTTAATCAACCAGATAGAAATCACTTCGTATTGTAAAGGATCATCTTACAGATGAGTTAAACTCCAATTAAACAAATTGCACCCAGTTCACAGGGTCTTCACAATAAACCACCAAAATCTTCATTTTTAAATGGAACTAAATAACTACATAGGAGAAGGAACTTGTGTGGGGAAACTTTCCATAGAATGAACAGTCTTACCCCTTCAGCCCTCAGGGTTTCAGACCTGCCATTCTATTAGATGGATGTCATGTTGCAAATCTCTGTTTACCCTATGTCTCTCCTCTTGGGGTCAGCTTATGTGTAGGAACATAAGAGATCATGTCTTGCCACATGACCTATTCCTAGAAATTTTTCACTCTCATCCTCCACAAAGATATCACGAAAGGTCCAAACAAACATACCAGGAGGACATATGTCAAAGCTCTCATAGATTCTGGAAATAAATCTCCTGAGAGGACCTTCCAGAGACTACATTACTGATGCTATTGGTGAAGTATTATACACTGCCTATTTGAGATGACACAATTTTGTGTGTAGTCTTTCATGAATAATGGTTATTCCTCTTTAGCTTGATGACTGGGGACGCATTAAAAATCCATATGGGGGATTTAAGTTAACTCCAAACCAAAATTTTGCAACATTTTCTGACTGATCAGACAAATTAAAATATTTAGCTTGGAGCTGGAAAAAAGAAGCCAGAACTAAATCCTATGGCCAAGTTCTGCCCAACTCCAAATTCTCATTGAACCCAAGCCTCCTTAAATAAAAATGCAAGATGAATCTAATCTTTAGCACTAAGGAAGTCATTGCTGCTCTGCTTACTCGGTGAAACAGCAGTACTACGATACCGCAATCTTGGAAGATTCACTACCTGTGCATTTCACAGGAAAGAATACAGCAGATGAAAACATCTGCTGTTTCTGAATTCCTCGAGTTGTTGAAAAAGAACTGGAACTGCTAATATTTAAAATTATTAACATATGAACATAACACTCCCCACTCTTAAGGCAAGAATTGTCAAACTGAAGTTTTTAAATCTACATTCTCCAAATACATTTTATTAGTTACATCAGTATTATTAGGCAAAGCCAGCTGCTTGTCAATGACAGCTGATCAGACTGAGAAGGAATGTCACTGCATCTGCTTAGGATAATAAATTAGAACCGAAAATAAAAAGAAATCTTACAAAATACATAGGCAAGTGTTCATAAATGGTCACTTAGACAAAAGCATACAGAAATCAGTGTCTATTTGACCATAGGGAGTGAATGAAATCACTTACATTGTAAGGAAAAGCACCGACAGGGCAAGGACAAGGGTGTTAATACACTGATGAACAGAACCAGGGCTAAGGGAAAGGATAGAGATCTCAAGTTTGTCTGAATGAGGAAGGCTGCTGCTACTTAGGGCATCCTGGGAGTATAGGAGAGCAGGTGTCACTTGTAGTGAACCTAAAGAAAGGAGGAATACGTGCAGAGTAAGAGTAGAGTGTGTGTATGTGTAGAGAGAGAGAGAGAGAGCACTACAGGTGCTATGCCTTGTCTGGGAATGCTACTGGGTGGTGGAAAGAGTTGGTTGTTAATCCTAAATAATACTTCTCTTATTCACTGGAGTGGGGCAAATATGGCATGGGTTTTAATATAGCATTTTTATTTTAACTGTGCCTGAAGGCAGAAGTTGAGCCTAACTGCATGGAGGCACTGAACAAAACACTTTAAAAATGGCCTTTGTCTCAGGAAACGTAAAGCCTGTTAAAGCTTGCTGTTCTCAGATAATATTCTGAGGAATGACAAATAGCACTGTGATCAAAATGTCGGTTTTTTTAATGTTTGTATGTCCTTTCTGAATACAACCAAACCTTTTACAAAATTTCAGTTCACCGCAGTTATAACCATTTTTTCAAAGAATCCTCACAAAACCACAACTTTTTCAGCAGATATACAACTCATCCAAGTACAAGCGGAATAGAAGAAATCACTCAGTAAATCTCCCTGTATTAACACTGGGACAAGAATTTATTCAAATGCTAGGAAATTGTAACCCTATCTCCAAAATTTTCTTAACAAAATTAGATATCAAAGTTTCTAGCTTCTTTATAAGTTATATGGTAGCAATGAAAGGAAAATTCCAGCCCCTACCGAAGTTAGAATTCGTCTTCGAAACCCTGGTGAAATTAAGCTTTTGTTCCTAGCCTTCCCCCTTGGCTGCTTCTTGAGATCAGCCTTGAAAGTTTCTAGAGTCCTGGTTATCTTTCCTGGGTTTAATCCAATCCTGATGGAGGCTGAGAGGAGTCTTTGTCCCAGTCCTCCCCCGCATCCTATCCCAGGGGACTCTTCTAACCCAGACTCAAGCTAAGTTGCACCAATGCAAGC
This sequence comes from Eulacestoma nigropectus, assembly GCA_013397775.1. NCBI lineage: Eukaryota > Metazoa > Chordata > Aves > Passeriformes > Eulacestoma > Eulacestoma nigropectus. The sequence goes on along the minus strand of VZTE01004145.1, from coordinate 34,480 downwards.
CACTGACAGAAGTTCTTTTATACCTGAATTTAAATTACCTACTCTGTGCAGTGCATCATGATGGGCATCTTGCAAACAGGTTAAGGAACCAGAGCCAGAGAAATTGTCAGCCTAAATATGTTAACTACATTTTTTTCAGCTGGATTAACTGTACAGAAGAGGAGGCAGTTGTCTCTCTCGCACATACCGGTTTGCTTTCTCTCTGCTTTGAGTGGTTGGGCATAAGACTTCATCAGCGGTCTGTATGACCATAAAATATTGACTAGAAATAAGAACAGATATGCAAGATCTCTTTCATTCTGGCAGCGGAGCTATATCAGCATGGTACATATTCCCCCTTGTCTTCCTCTCACATTCTCGCACAAGACCAGCTGAGGTTTTTTGCAAAGTACTTATCTAAAACAAATTTCCATGGGTATCAGCAAAGGGAAAACAATTAAGCTTCACTGGTTATACACAACAATGCCTTTTAGAATTTTGCACTGAAATATCTGAAAGATAAAATCTTGGTAAAAAGTCAAGTGTTTCTTCCTGTTTATAGAACTTTTTTATATTTTTGCCTGGAGTTTTATCTTGAACAATAATTCTGCATTCAAGGTCAGATGTGACTCTTCTACATGTAATCTTATTATCTTCCTAACACAGAAAGTAAGAATGTAAATAGGAAAGAACTATGGGGCTTTTATTTAGAAACCATGTATTTTGTTTCTTGAGTTTCTGAACTGTCTTGAACATAACCCCACTTGTTATGAGCATTAGAATAGAAATCCAGCTGGGCAAAACCTTGTTGTACAGTAGTATGGGGTCATATTCCCAGAAACTCAGTTCATCTAGTCAGTAGTCTGCTTTTGAAAGAGTGCTAGCAGGCCTTTCAAGGATAAGCATTTAGAAGTTTAATTATTCAGCCTATAGCAACAGGTTCTGTAGAGAGTTTGTGCCTCATGTAGCTGTTCCCTCTGGCAAGATCCTCCCTAATATTTGGTAACCCACACACACATTTCAATCTACCTCGCTTACTTGAAGGCAACAGATAACATCCTGTCCTTCTTGGGTGGATAATGAATGTGACAATATCTGCTTATATTCTTGGCTGTGCATGAGAAAAACACTCGTGTCTCTAGTGATTCATCTTGACTAGATGAATTTACAGTGTTTGTGCTTTCTAAATACTCTGGCCAGGACTTGCATCTATGGCAGTCACCTGCATTGCCTGGTGTCCATATGACCAGCTTCTCCAGTGTCACCCTGTTGTAAATTGTGGAAATAATGGAAAGCATTTTGAATCACTTCCTTAGCCAATACTACAAACCAGGCCTACTGCTTTCAATAGCTATAACAACTGAAATTATTCCTCCTGTAAAGAAGTAATTTTATTCTTGTTTTGTCTTACCTTTCCCCAGAACATTCCTATTAAATTCATATAAGCATCTCTCTGTAACAGGCTGATTAAAAGAGAAGAACTGCATTTCATCCTGAGCTCATGTGCAAATATTTCCTCAGTTAACACATCTCTCCATTCCCAGTAGGATTAGATCATTGTATGTCTAATATTTCATAAGAATTGCTGCTGGCTTGATAAATTGAAAAGATGGCATCTTCTTTACCACAGAGTTCTTTNTGTCCACCATTAAATATTCACAACATATCCTTGTAAAAGAATAAAGACCACTCAACTTACAAGCAAGACCACAATGTGTTCTTCATGAAAAAAAAAAAAAAAAGAAAAAAAAAAAGACCATACTGTAATAAATAATAAATACAGTACAGCTTCCTAAGATAGATTCCAAGAATTTTATGTGCTGTAATTTAATCCTTAGAAAACCAGAGGATATTAAATGAACTAAACTGTTTTAGCCAGAAATCTCTGATTTGGGCTGCTCTTTGATGTTTATATCTGAAAGTCTTTGATGTCTTAAAATGGTTTCAGAAATTAGAAAAAAATCTTGACTTTGTAAATCATTTTGTGATTACATAAATGACAATATGATGATGAATGGCACAGAATTTACAAAAATGAATCATTTCTCTGAATATTAAGTTAATCAAAAAGCCAAGACTGTCTACTATGAGCTCCTAGTGCTTTAAAGATCCTTTGGCATTCCAGATGCACAATGAAACAAAAATAGTGTAGCCTTATTATGAGCACCTTTCCACATCTGCAATCCCGTTATACAATAAACTCTTGTTCTTTTGTAGCAAGATTGCACTGGTTCTTTTTTTCTTTCTTTTTTATTATTAATTTGAAACACGTGGGGAGAGGGTAATCCAGTAAGCCATAGGCATTTCATATCAGGGCTTTCATGCAATCACATGTAACGTCAACCATCTGGGTGGAAGGATAGATAGAACTTGCTTTTTATCTATAGACTGTGAATGATAGCAAAGAGCAGAAAGAGTAGAGTTCCAGTGAATATTATGTATTTACTTCTACAAACGTAGGCCCATTGATGGAATAAACTGGTTTTGCTATTAAATAAAATAGCAAGCGCTAGGCAATGTTTGTTGCATTTACAGCATTTCGAATGTATAGCATTGTAAGTGGATGCAAATGGGTACATATGAAAAATAAAAGAGAACAAGTTGCATGCATATACATGTGTAAAAAGAGAGATTTCTGCCAGCAATGTATTTTTCTGATTGGTGAAAAAATGCCATTTTGAAATTCACCAAACCTAGTGATTAAGTAGACAATTAAAAGATAATAATTTTGAAACCAGACGTCTGCTTCCGTTTTGAGCAAAGAGAAAGCATTTACTCTGAAAACACATTCATTTATTGTTTATTTTCAAAGTGAACTTTAAAATTAAATTACAGTGTTTGGAAGGAAAAAAATTAAATAGACATCTGAAAGAAATAGAAGCTATTTATAATTTTACCTTTTTGATGTCAGAAGATATCCTAGAGGAAAGCCTTAGGGATATAAATTCTTCTTAGACTTACAGTAAAGGCATGCAATTTTTTAAGATGTATTATCCTGTATCAAAGTTTTTTGAAAACCTGATAAAAATTTAAGAGTTCGTGCATCTAAAAGATTAAAACCAACAACCAATGCAAACAGTTAAAATTATTTACAGTCCTGTGAAATCCAAACTGCACACATGTGGAGTACTCTGTATGTTGTAAAAACTGCAGTTCAGTCTGGAATTCTGTACAACAGAAGTAGAGAGAAAAATATATGACACGCAATATCTTTGCCTGTACAGTACAAATTAGTGAGTTTCTGCTCTGTGTTTAGGTAACATATTGTCTAATCATTAAGACAATTCTATGCTGATGTTTTCTTTTAATGTAGCATTCCAGGTGTTTGTTCTCTACAAATGGCAGAATAGGAACAAATTCCAAGGTAAGAAACTGAACACTGAAATTATACTCTGTTTGCATGAATAGTTTTGTAAATAAGTCATTAAAGGGCTAATCTTCCAGATTAGTTTTTTAGATAGTTGATAGTTTGACTGACTGTTGTGGCTGCTTGCATGTGAGTAGTGAGCATTCTACAAAGCCCCCAGCCTTTTGCATTCAATACTTCGTTTTAAAGAACCAAAGCCATAAACCAGCAAATCACTTAATAACTTAATAAGTTCTCATTGAACTTGAAGTAAATAGCACTACTTTCTGTATGGATATCTGTGAACACAAATAAGTGTTGTGCCTTTGCCTTTTTGGTACTAAAAAGCTCAGACCTATTGTATCAAAATATCCTGCTGTATTTCATGTATATTTCCTCAGATGCCATGAACACAAATACATTCAAGAGCTTTTATTCTAACCTAAATAAACTCTCCTGTGGAAACTTTTTCAGAAACTGAGGACAAGGGGACATGCCTTATACTCCTGTGGGGAAGAAGTGTGCTCTTTCAAAGGAAAAAGACAGAGGGGTTCAGAACTCCAGATTCCAAGGATCGGAATCATAGAAATGCAGTTTGCAGGGGATATTTGGAGGTCTCTCCCACAAAAAGTTTACTTTTGCTAGCTAGCACTAGTTCAGGTAAAACATATCTCAGTGCTACCCTGCCTAGGAAGCACAAGGATGTTTCAGTATTGTACAACTTGTCTGCCAAAATTAGGATGTTTTTGTCATCTTTATATCTCCCCTTCTAGTAGCCGCAGGTTGCTAGGTTGCTAATAGATCATTCCTCAGCCTCATTGTCAGACTAAACAAGTCCAGCTTCTTCAAAATGCATCACTGTAACCTGTTGTTTCCTGGCATCCCTCAGATCCTAGAGGGCTCCAAACTAGGCTTTATTTTCCTTATACAGCTTCACCAGTGCCATCACGGGACAACAATAACTTCTTTTGGTCTGCTCCCATACCCGCCCCGCCTCCCTACCAAATATAGTCCAATACATGGTCTGCCTTCTTTGCAGTTTGCAGTACTGGTTTACATTCCACCTGTAGTCTGTCACAACCTTGTCATTTCCCAACCTGTGTGGGTACACGAGGTTGTTCTGACCCAGATTCAGAATCCTCATGATGTTTATGTTGGTTCAGTTCTCAAGAATCCTTTGAATTGAAGTTTTCCAATTCTTCACATCAATCATTCTTCATTATCAATAAGATCTGCAGATTTACCTGAGGACATATTCTGTGTCATCATCTAAGCTGTTGATGGAAATGCTGAACAATATGAGTCCCAGTACCAAACCACAGGGTATTTTGCTTATTACCAGCTGGAACTCAAAGCATTGATTCTACTACACCCTTACTGTGGTGGTAGAACGAATTTCCAATTCATTTAACAAACTCTTCTTTCAATCCATACTTCCTCAGCTTTTGCAGAGTATCCTTTTGGGGACAGTGCCAAAAGCCATCCTGAAGACTGGGTTTCTGTTGTTTTCCTCCTGCCTGTTCAACATGCCATCTCATGACAGCAAGCAATCAAGCTGGTCAAGTCTGAACTAGTTATTTGTGATCGCTTTCATGTGTTTGAAGATGGATTCCAAAGGGTCATGCTTTGCAGTCTTTACAGGGATTGATATGCCCTAAAATTCCTCTAGTCCTCCTTTCATTTTTCCTAAAGATGGACATAGTGTCAGCCATTTTTGGTTGCAAGGGATTTCCCTGATAACCACAGGGTTTTTTCAGGGACTGTAACATTGCAATCTCTGCAGCCAGCTCTTCTAGTGGCCTTGGATGAATGCCATCCATCCCCACTATCTTTAAATTTCTCTCAGTAATACTTACCCTGTTTCTACTGCATTATTTGGTTTCTGTCTCTTCACCAAGTTACATTGGTCAACACAGAGGTATGAGATCAGGCATTGCCTGTGGAAACCAAGAAAAAACCCACAAAGTCTACTTCACTTTCTTCTGTATCATTTCTCTGTAGCTTTTCTACCTCAACAAACTCACGTTTTTCCTTAACTTTACTTTGCAACTAACTTCAGAGTCTTGTTCCATCACCTTTTATGCCCCTGCCTACTTTTAGCTCAGACTAGATATTGGTCTGCACATTATCTCTAAATACCATAGAAATGTATACTATAAATGTGCTTTTTCATTTGTTTTCTTTCCACTTCTTGCATGTTCTCATTGCATTTCAATCAATCAGAAAGATTCCCATTTAGCCGAAAGAAAAACTAATAAGAGGTCTTCTTAGACCAGTCAAGTCTTTAGTCAGTGCGTTAGGCTGCACTGTTTCCTGATGTTCCAATCATCACTTTCTGACTTGTGAAGCTAAAATGAGAAAGGATTTCCAGAGGCTGATGGACAAAATTGGCTTCTATGTCTTCTTGGTGATTTTCTATAAGTAGTCTGCTCAGGAAACATGAAAAGTAAGATGGGAACCAGTGGCAGATAAAATCTGAAAATTACAGGTTCCAGAAGGGACCCACTCAATTCTTTTGTCTTATTTTCTCAGTCAGTGTTTGGGAGTTTCTCTCAGCTGGGGGGGAAAAAAAAAAAAAAAAAAAAAAAACTTATTTTTAAACCTTTGACTTCTTGCACCTTTTCAGCTCTCATTTTTCCAAGAATTTTCTGTCAACCTCAAGACCAGCTACATAGCAATATGTTCTATCATCGGCTGAAAACAGCACCTGTGATTGTAGCTGTAGAATGGTATTGCAAATTTCTTCTTTCTCACCCCTCTAAGAATTATTCTGTAAGAGTTCTAACATGTATGCGTATGGCCAGGGGGAAATTTTACTGAATCTATTGTCACTGAAAAGAGCTCTGGGTTAAGTATGTCTGTTAGTGACTTTATGTCGCTACCTAGATTTGCAGTTGGTTTAATCCGATTTATTTTTTTAGTTTAATTTTTTGGTAATATAATGATATTGAATATTAAAAGGCTATTAGCTAGAACTCCCTGCTCTCCCAACTTCTTTAAATCATTGTTTCTATGTTTGTCTTTGAATAATAAATCTAATAATATCAACTCTTTCAAAAATACACAATGCAGTTAAAATGTGGTTTAAAATATTCTGAAGAAATTAACTGTATTACTAAATAGCAAATGAAAAAAAAAGAACAAATTATGTGATTGCTTCAGAATGCATTAAGAAACTCCCTTTCAACACAGGCTTAGAGGAATGAGTCAAGAAATCCTGGGAAAAAATCTCTCATAGCAATAAAGACTAAACCAAACCCACCATGGCTAATCTTCAACATCCTAGGACACTCCTTCTGACTAACTACTGTGTACTAAGATATATCAAGTTTTTAATTCACAATGCTGATTTTCTACCTGAGCTAAATTAAATGAGATTATATGTCCCTTTTTACTTCTGAAAAATAAGAAAGAAAATAGATTTGCTCAATTATTCAATCTTTCTGGAACTAAAGCTAAAATGGATTGTTCCATTCCTAACTCATTTTCTCTGGATCTGGTCTCACAAATGAGATAATCCCAGAAAGGTTTAGCTTTGAAAGCAAAAGCAAATTATTTGACTTTCCCTGAGTTTGTGAGCCAGGATTACCTACCAAATAAAGAATTAAGCTAGTAGACCAGAGACAGTGGATTTGTTCTTAGCTTTGCAACTAATGTATTTCAGTAACCCGATGCAAATAATTGACCCTGCTTCTCTTCAGTTTATCGTTTCACAAGGTGATATACTTACACATTTTGCTGGTGTAGTATTTACATGCCTATACTTGCAACTTAGACCCTTTCTACCAATGTTTGAATAGAAGCAAGTATGAAAAGGCACAGTAGCAGAATAATATTGCTTTCTACAACTCACTTACTCTAGTGTTAGCAAAACATGCCATAGCCAGGACCCTGTATTTATGTGAGTAGCAGTAAATATCTGCAGGTCCTTCTTTATGTGTTTACATAATTGCACTTGTGGTCTGGGGATGTTTTAAACGCAAGGATGAAGTTGTCCATGACTCACAATGGCAAATGAAATTGATGCTGTTGTTCCTCATTGTTAGCCCGGGGAAAATCCCTAACAGGAATTGGGACTTCGTCATTCAGTAATTCTCTGAAGTGGGGCAAATCTGAAGCAAAGATGACCTGGGACAGGACATGAAGAAACTGCATTTACATCAGTGAGTTTATAGAATAGGTGGACTATGAGTTCTCATTCCTTACTCTCTAGCTTTTAACATACACTGGGTTGGTTTTTTTTAATTTATTATTTGCTTTCAAAATTTACTACTTTCATATCGTTTTATTTGCTATTATGCCCTCAGATCACAGTGTCCATGAGTAGCACAACAATAGTTGCTATGGCTTTTAGGTTCGGCCTTCCTATGTTGTATTTTCCCTTCACTGGATAGAATTTGGAATTTGAAAAATTAAAAACATTTTCAATGACAAGATCTTTGGGCTTCATCTGTGTGTGGTAGCCTTGCCAGAACTAGCTCTATCCTCCTACTAAATCTCCAACCTACTGGTGCAGTAGGAAAGGGTCCATCTTCCCTCCACACCACTGCCATCAAGGTAGTATAGATTCACAAATCCTCCTTCCCCTTCTCCAGCTAGGCTATGACTCTGGTTAGGTCTTCCTCCTTGTAAAATACAATTTTTTTTGGTCATGAAATGTATGAAAATTGATCTTTGTCTCATCTTCTGGTAACGCTAAAATGTCCAGTAATATCTGAGCTTTTCCTCTTACTAGTCACAGGAGGAATATGAAGGAAGATTCAGTCCTTGCCTGGAATATCTTCTAATCTAATATGTGATGCAAAGCAACACATTTTTCATAAATCAGAGGGCATAACAAAGCCTCCCCTTCCTCCTCATGCTGGGGAGGGGATGGGAGAAACACTTCACCTCCGCAAAAGTCATGTCTGGTCTTCCTTGATACTCCCAGGGTAGCAGTTTAGCAGATATTAACTTAGTTCCAAAAACCTTTTACTCATTCATGATGATTATTGTCTTATAACTACTGATAAGCACCAAACTCTGTACTATACCAATATTTCACTTTTGTCAGAATCTAAAATAAAAAATAGGAGGAAGGATAAAAAGTGATGCAATGACCCACCTATAGGGAGGAGGAGAGATAGCTTTAGTGTAGCTGTTAAAAAAAAAATCCAGTATCTTGACTCATTTATATTTCTAATAACCTCAAAAGATTAATATGTTATTTTACTTTTACCCAAAACAAATGAAATTGCAGTGTAGACACTAGTATCTATGTGTCAATGTGCCTATGGCACAACTACATGTAAATTTCTTTTTTTAATGAATAGCATGACCAGGTTCCTGAAAATGAGATATTGTTTTGTATTCTAATGAGAATAAACAAAGGCAGCTCAAATAATATTTAAAAGCCGACATGTAAATTCTCCAGCATGTAGTGAATCATGTAATTGGAAAAGACAACCTTACAAGAGATTTTGAAGTAGTTGAATGCTTATCTTGCCCAAGATTTTTCTATCAAAATGGTAGATTCTCTCAGCTCAGTTGGTAGTGAGCAACATCTTTCACCACCTTTGAAACATTTGTTAAAGAAAATGCAGATTCAGGAACATTGAGAACATTTAACCTCATGCTTTTAAAAAATATGAAAAGGAAAAATAAGAAAAATTAGTGTTTTCCATGGCACAGATTATTACAGATGTAGTAGACTGGCAACGTTTTTAATGTGAGTTGAGCATGAAAGGTATTATAAAAACATTTAGGGTAGTTTCTTTCCCTACACACATACACATGAATCAAACAAATGGGTTAAAAAACATATGATTTAAGAAAATGGCTTTGGGCTTCTTTACCTTCTAATGTTAAACCTATAAAAAGAATATATGTAACTAATGCCACTTTAAGTAACTTTAATATTGCTGCTAATATTTTCATTACTAATAACAACATGAATTGCACAAATCAATTACACTGACATTGATAATCCCTTTTTATTCTGTAATCCAGTCAAAATTATTGTGTGTAAAGAAAGCAACTGGGAAACTAACTGATTTCCTCATCCTCCAAAATACTGAAAATTGCATATTTTTCATAGAAGTATACTTTTAAATACCTCATTTAAGACCTACCTTGCTAGAGCAGATTACAAGTTATATGGCTTCAAATATTCTAGATTGCTTATACCTTTCTATTAATGTTGCCAAATTTCTTAATGATTCTACTGATGCTTGAGCATGGTAAATTAGTGCGGCTCTGAGCTGTTGTGCCAGATGAAGGCCTAGGGTTGAATAGCCCCAACAGCAAGCAAAAATGGGCTCTATAATTAGAGAGAGAGAGAAAGAGGGCAAACAGAGCAGTGAGAAGAGGGAGTTTGGGGAAAAGACCGATGAACGTCCAGAGGTGAGAAGACTGAAGCCCAAGAAGGTAGGACTAAACCATGCTCCACATGGAAAGTGAGGTAACCAGCCTCTTTTTCTCCGTCTTCAATAGCAAGACCAGTTGTTCTCCAGGTACCCAGGCCTCTGAGCTGGAAGAAAGGGATAGGGAGCAGATTGAAGACCCCATAATCCAAGGGGAAATGGTCAGCAACCTGCTAAATCACTTAGACATACACAAGTCTAGGTGTGTGGGGCTGGCTGGGATCCACCCAAGGGTACTAAGAGAGCTGGCAGCAGTGCTCTCTGTGTCACTTTTCATCATTTACCAGCAGCCCTGGCTAACCAGGGAGGTCCCAGGTGACTAGAAGTCATCAAATGTGAGGACCATGTACAAGAAGGATCAGAAGGAGGATATAGAGAAGTACAGGCCTGTCAGCCCAACCTTATTCTGGGAAAGGCCACAGAGCAGATCATCTTGAGTGCCACCACATGGCATGTACAGGACAACAAGGGGGATCAGGCCCATCCAGCAGGAGTTTATGAATTTTGCTGCCAGTAATTATCTGTGAAATCTTCTGGCAAAGTATGTTACCTTCCACCAGATCCTGATGGCAGAGGGAGGAGAAGATTTGGCTGCATAGTTTTAAAGGCAGTAAGCAGCACAAAGGATCTAAAGATTTCAGCCCTGCCACTGACACACATGGGAATAACGCATAGAACATAGGATGGAAACTTTCATTTTACAGATCACTTAAAAAAAACCCTGGCAAACAGCAGTAACACTGGTGTATATTTTTTAAATTACATTTGCAGAATCAAACCTTTTAGGTTAGTAAGCAATCAAAGCTTACACCGTGTTGTTAATAAAAATGTATTCCATATATATATTAATAAATCAATTGATTAATATATATTGCATATAATTAATATGAAAATAAATATAAAAATCATATACCATCCATGAAGGGACCAAGTGCTCACAGCTGAATACTTTAATGGAATCTTCCTAAGGTTAAAAGGCTCTATAACACAAAAGGTCCCAGAAGCTAAATTCTAGATAGCTCAAATTGGAGCTATCAATTCCAATTTACCTTATTGTTCTATTTGCCATAATTCTTCTATTTCTCTTTGATGCTTTTTCTGTTCCTGAGTTCCATTTGCAAACAGAAACAATACTTATTCAATCCACATCTACCAAGCATATTGATATGGCAGCTGCTAAAGCATGAGAAATGTTTTTAAAAACTCATATGAGATTTTAAATCTTATATTTAAATCATTAGTTATTTACCACAGAAAAAAGAAAAAGAGTGAGTCACTAAGCAAAAATAAGCAAACATTTTTCATAATATTGGCTGCTTCCAACATGTCGAAAGGGAATGAAATAGAAATTCAGTTGGAAAGATACTGTGTGATACTGTAATTGGAGACTATTGTCATAAATATGATCAAAGACACAAGCTGTTAAGAGCTGTTAAGAGGGACTACGAAGAAAAGAAATTTCATGTCCTTAGAAGAATACTGTAGCCAGAAGCTAGCAACGCAATGGATGGTTGAGAAGCTTGGCAAAGGAGACCTGTTTTCTAGAGAGGAGTTTCAGTTCAGTCTCCTTGCCAGTTGCAGGAGATAGACCTGTGAACTATAAAACAATCTGTAAATTTTAGAAAAAAAAAATAGGAAAAAAATGAAAAGATGAATCTTGATCCCACATCAAACATACATTTATTCCATTGATAGATAAGCAAAATCTTTACATAAAAAAAGCTTTCGGACTGACATTTCCCTGCTTTTTACAAATTGTGGGAAATGGAAGAGAAAAAAGCATTAGTTAATGGCTCTAGTATATAATTATATAACAATAAAATTAAACAATTGTGATAAAGATTTGGAAAAAATCTAAACTTCTAGGTAAAGAATACATATTTTATTGCATTCCATTTCAACAAAAAATATTTATCTAACAAAATCAAGATTAAAGAAGCTATGTTTGAATAACATTACATTTTTTCATGCTTGTTGATAAAAAGCCAGGAAATTCAAAGTTAAGTTTGACATTCCAACCTTAATGCATGTCCTGTTCTCAATCCCTCCCACCCCTAAGGTTATGATTAAGGAAAAAAGTATCATTCATAAAACTTTGCAAGCATGATGAGTCCCATCACACCCTAACCACAGATGTTCATTTCATTTGTCTGTGATTTACCCAAGATTACAATTTCAAACTTTTTTTCCTCATTTGGTCCCGTATGAGGAAATATCAACAGTTGCTTTTTAAACTCTTCAAATGATGTGTAATACCACTGTAAATAAAAATGAACTGCCCTTTACTGGCAAAACATACCTAGTTTTATTAGGTTTTGCTCAAAATATTGATTTTTCCTAATGATTTCCTGTGTCAGGGAATAATGATGTTACTGAAGGTCACATTTTTGTCTGAGAGAGCCAAGTTGTGAAACGTGATCTTTGTAAGTAGGTGCTTGTATTCAAATTGGAGTCCCGTGGCAAGCTGTGACACAGGAATGCATTAATACGGTCAGATGCAAGTAGGATTAGTGCCCAAAATTACTGATAGGATCAGACTGTAAAGCTTTGGCTGACTGGATATATTCTGATTTTCAGAACAGAACTAGTCCCTCAGCTGAACTAGTAAGCTGGACTTCACCTGATTTTTTGAGTTATATTTCTCACATATATCATCAACATAAGGAATAAAGTTAATTCTTAAACTGTCTTTACAGGTAAACTATTTAGGAAAAAATTTGCAGAGAATTCTTACAGAATCAAACTCTAAAACTCTAGTCACTGCAATAATATACCCGGTTGTGTTTGCCTACTTACTCTGGATATCCATCTTACTGGTTTGGTTTTTTTGGTCTTCATTCATATACTGCTAATTCTAGAGCTAAGGCTCATCCTACAGAACTGAAGCCAATATTTCCAAGCTTCTCAGACAGTCCATCAGGAGAGACAGACTTCAAGTGGACGACGATGTTCACTACAGGTGCTCCTATCTCTGCGGGAATCAGAAGGTCTCCATGACAACTTGATGTTTGGATAAGATCCAGCAGTTAGATAATATAAGCCCATTTCTAGTATCCATATTCTTTTTCTAAACTGATGGAGTTGACCAATTCTTTCCGCAAATGAGACCTGGGGAAGTCACGCTGAGGTAACTTTGTCCTCACCTCTGCACGCTTCACTTGTCTCTAGTGTACCAAAGGCTTTCCCAGCTGTTTCAGCCAGCAAAGCACTGGTTCCTCTGATCTGTATTAGCTTTGACCTTGACTTCATCAGCCTCCTCCTTTCTGGTTTTGTTGCAAGGCACTCGAAAAAGTACTGACTTCAGTCATTTTATAATTAATTTTATACTTTTTGTTAGACCTCCTTCGTCTTCACAATGGACTCAGACATAAAACCTTTGAACATAAACTCTATCACAGTCCAGTGTTCACTGCCTATTTAACCTCATAATGCATTAAGACATTAGAGGACTCCTTTACTCTTCCAATGATATCACATTCAATCACATTTTGCTATGCTTTCATCTGAATACTGTGGCTTTCTTCTAGAATTAAAGTAGCAGTTTTCAACTAGCTTTGCTTAAATATTCCATTTTTATATTAATTCGTCAGTGGTGTCCATAGTGCCTTCCTCTTCATCACTGATTGAGCAAGCATCAGGATGAGATATTGCCCAAACTCTCTCTATTCTCTTGTGACCTGGCCCCATCTCCACACATATATTCTGTACTGATTTAGTCTGGCCTGTCAGGAACACAAAACTGTGAGTCCAACAGAACAGGAACTTCCCTGTGTTTTGAGGTAGTAAGGTCCTGATCTATGGACATTACTGTAATTTTAAGTTTAATGAGACATTCAGACAGCTGCAATGTCAATAATTTGAAAGAGATTGCATTAGTGTGCCACAGACTCCATCTGTTTCTGTTATTCAGGCCAGAGATTGAAAATGACAGCAATTGTTCAACTATTAATGGATCAGTTAAAGGAGAGAAGGTTTTTTCCATTCTACAAGAAAAGTGTAGACATTTTTTTCAGCTGCATATCTAACTTTTTGTGGTTTCCAAAGCAGGCAGTACCTTTCAGGTCCTTGCTTAATGAGTCATATCTGATGGAGAGTACCTACATATTTCTGCATCTCAGGGTCATCACTAACTTCCAGTGAATTTTCCAGTAAAGTACAGGCCACTGTTAAAATTTATAGCATCTCAGTTAATAATTCCAAGTTATCAGAGTGGCTGTATTTTCCTGTGTGATACTGTGGACAGTTATCAGCACAGGCACACAGCACACGAGGTGATAAAAGAAGTAAAACTATTTCCATAAAAGTGCACTGAGTTGAAATATGTGTTAACTTTGTTCCTGCTAGTACAAAGGATATTTGACTTATTTTATGAGAAGACTTGTTAACAGAAAATTATTTTCAAAACTGTTGATGACTGGAACATAATTAGGGCTGGGCAGGAAAGGATATATATGCTTTTCTGATAGGGCTAATAGATCAGAAAAGTTGTTGTGGTTTGGTTAAACACAATCACTACATGAGCATCAAGAATCATGTTACAGATATTTCTGAAGCAGAATAATTTTGGAAATAGCTGCACGGTGGTTTAAAATTGTTACTATCAGTTCTTAGCATCTCTAAGCGTCTTGTAAGCAAATTTTTAGTTGATTAACAAGTGAAATGAAAAGATAGGATAAGAGAGGGGTGAAGGAAGGTAGGAGTCATAGATCAAACTACATTCTTATTTAAAACAAATCTAGAACACACTTTGGATCACCTAATCTGGTCTGAAAATAATTTGGAGTAACAAACTCTCTTATGAGAGTTAATTCCTGCTTCTCTGACATTCTTGCTTTGTCTAGGCACTGAAAATCTGTGTCTTGCAGCACTGGATATTCATTATACATTTCCTCAGCTGTATACTTTTCTCAAAGTGACAAAAATCACCAAATAAAAAGAAGTGCCACATATAAACGGTACCACAGTTCATCGAGTTAATTCTATATAATCTAAAATAGTTAATGTAAGAGAAAAATCAGTATTTTTGCAAAAAATAAGGATGAATAAAAAGGGATACAAAGCAGAAAAATAACTTCGATGAGAGGATTCACCTTGGAAACAAGTCTTCATTTTCTTCTAGGACCTCCCAGTCCTGTGTTACTCCTGTCTTTATTGCTTCCTTTAAGAAGCATTAATCTTTTATGGTTTATGATATATTACTTTGTGATGCATTAATAGCTTGAAAAGATTCTCCTTTTACTTTCTTGCTATATAAAACTCTTCCACCTCTGGTTGTCTTTGTAGTTTGTGTCCTGCAAAAATCTGCAGCTAAGGAGGTGAGCAAGAGCTTCTTTCTGAAGACATCTTGGTGAAGGAGAGGTCTGTCCTCTATTAAATGCTGGTTTCCTAAAAGATGGCAAATTCTTGTGAGGTTCGACACAGAGGTGATGAATTCACATTTCTCCATTATTTTAATTCATTATCTGAAGTAATTGTATTTCCATGATAATTTTGAATTCTGTAGTGACATATCTTTCCTGGCATTTGTCCTTAATTTATACCTCCATGTCTTTAAACGAAATACTTGTCATCTCACCTAAAAGGAGCCCAAATAAATCCTTTGTGGATCAGTCATAAATGTATATCTGATCTTCCTTCCACGGAGTATTTTTATATAACTCTTAGCATTTACAGCTTTTCAACTTGCTTTTGTATGCTCTCTGGGCAACACCTCTCTCGACAGATGTATTACAGCTCCTCCTTGCCCCATTGCTTCATTCATCAGGTGTTTTATTAAACCATATTTGTTACAAATAAGCGAGTCTCTGAGAGGCTCTCTCCTTGCTCGCTAAGAAGCCTCTTAGCCCTAGTAACGATAAAGGCAGTCCCGCTGTTCTTCACTATCTACCCAGCCCTAGGCAGGCCGTCGAAGCAGCCGCGATGCCGCCCATCTCTCAGCCGCGGCGGCGGTGACGGCGCGACAGGATGGGGAGAGGTTGCTTGTCGGCCCGGAGGAGGGGGTGGTGGCGATGTCCCCCTCCGGTACCTGCAGTGCTGCCACGGCCACGGGGTCCGGCTGCCCCTCTCCGGAGCTGTCCAACGTACCTGCGCTCCCGCGCACCTTCCGCGGCCCGCGCACCCCGCCCGCCCCCGCCGCTGGGGGAGAGGGGACGGAAAAAGACTTTCCGGCCACACCTTTCCCAGGAAACGGGATGCATAGTTCGCTTGCCGAGCTGTCAATGATGGCAAATCCCGGTACAAGGCGGGAAATGTTTGCGGTCCTGTAGGCAAATAGGAAGCATTTTCAAGGAGAAGGATCCTTTGGCCGCCCCCATCCACCGCCTTTGATCTCAGGGGCTTTGAAATCCCCTTAGAAATTAGAGACTAATTAGCCTCAAAGCGAGAGTGACAACAATGCATGACAATGGCTAAGATTAGGTTTTAAGAAGGCAGCTCAGGAGTGATGGGCAGTCACTCCTGAGAGAGCTGTGTTGTACAAATCGTGTGCCAGAGAAAATCGATCCGATTCGACCTCGACACTGCCAGGAATTGCCAGGGCCGGGCTGTTTATTTAGGGAGAATCTCTGGTGCGGGAGGGTGAAGACGCAGCCCCTCTTCCAGTCTCCCAAGACAAAAGCAAAACAATCTCCAGCGTCTGTCCTCAAGGAAACCTTGATCAAAGAAAGGTATTCAGCGGTGTCGGGTGTGTGGGTGGGTGTGTTTTTTGTACATTTCACGGCATTTTGCGGTATGTATCCAGCGTTGTAAGTGCGTGCGCTCAAGTTGATTTCTCTGTGCTCTACCAAAGGTGTAAGAGCAACCGCTGCCCTATCCTCCTCTCACGGGCAGGAAGAAGGAGTTTCAAAACAAATGCTATGAGATTGCCTGAACCGAAATGAGCTTTACGAAGCAGCCTTTTACTGGAAAGATATTTGAACTCTGACTGAAGGGGATTTAGGGGGAATGGAGAGGCGATTCCAACAGTTACTACTGGGAATGCAATATCGGGTCCCCTACAATGCTTACTTAGGCTAATGGAGGTCCTGTCATTCAGTTCCCATTGCACTGGGATACAGGGTAAACATTCCCCGGTGACCCTCTGCATGCAGGTCCCCTCTTCAGGACATCATTAAAAGCATACATGCAGTTGCCTGACATCAATTGTCAGGCTGGCTCTCAGGGTTCGGAGATCCCGACAGAAAGCAGGAAAACAAGCCCAGTGGAGACCCGGCTCTGCGGCTGGGGGCTTTAAGGAGGCTGAAAATCGTTTGGTTGCGGGTGTGTAAGAAGAGACAAAAGTGCTCAGCAGGTAAGAGCGGAGGGTTTTGCCAAGAAGGAACTGTCCTTGATCACTGTGCCAGGATTGACTCGCTGGGGACTCCTCTCTCGGGAGCGTCCACGCGTCCCCGAGGGGATTGCCCGTCTCCTCTCATCAGCATCACGGCAAGAAATTTTACAGCCGCTCTTTCTAGTCCTGCTAATCCTGTTATCCGGGGGGTTATAAATATTAACGTCCCTGGGGCTGGGGATGGGGGACCAAATTAAGCCCTCTCTGAAGTAAGATGTCAGCCAGCCTTTTCCCAGCCCAGCAGCGCCCGGGGCTGCTGGATGAGCTGCACGGCAGAGCCCCGCAAGTGCCCTGCCCGGAGGGGCTGCTGGGAGCCTCGGTGTTGGATTTCGTGGCCGACTTCTCCCTGGGCAACCCCCAGGGAGCCCCTGGGGCCGGGGCGAGCCTGGGCCTCTGCGAGGTCACCGCCGGGCCTCCCTTCAGGGACGGAGTCCTGTCGCTCCGGGAGGGGATGGCCCGGGGGTTGCCCCTGGCTGCCTTCGGAAACGGAGATCCCGAAGACGAAGAAGAAGAAGAAGGAGAGGAAAGGATGCGCAGCGCTTCTGTCCTGGAGAGACCCAGGAGAAAGCGGGTCATCACCTACGCCCAGCGCCAGGCTGCCAACATACGGGAGAGGAAGAGGATGTTCAACCTCAACGAGGCGTTCGATCAGCTGAGGAAGAAGGTGCCCACCTTCGCCTACGAGAAGAGGCTCTCTCGGATAGAGACCTTGCGCCTGGCCATAGTGTACATCTCCTTCATGACTGAGCTGCTGGACGGATGCAGCAGGCAGGAGGCGAGTTAGGGAGAGCCCGGGCCCGGCGGGATGCGGCTGGGGCCCGGCATCACCCGCGGCGGCGAGCAGGTGGCCTCGGCGCCTCCCCCCTGGGGAAGCAGAGCCGTAGCTCCTGCCTCGGCTTCTCACACCGCAGCCAGGACCGTGAAGATGTGGGATGCAAAACCAGGAGTGTTTGGAGAAGCGTGCGCTGAGGTCGGGAGGAGTTGAGGAGAAGATGGATGGAGAGGCTCAGTGTGTTGTAGATTTGTTAATATTTATAATTTTTGTAAACGGAAGGGGGGGGAAAACTGAAGGGTCGAGGCCCTTTGGTCTGTGTTATATTGCCTGCTTGCTTTAAAATCTTTCCAATATGTTGCTTTGGAGAAAGACTGGGCCGGGGCAGTGGAG
Source organism: Eulacestoma nigropectus (assembly GCA_013397775.1). Taxonomy (NCBI): domain Eukaryota; kingdom Metazoa; phylum Chordata; class Aves; order Passeriformes; genus Eulacestoma; species Eulacestoma nigropectus. Next base: position 16,262 of record VZTE01004145.1, on the reverse strand, counting down.
CCCTTCCAACGTGCGGAACGGGTTTCCAGCGGGTTCGGTTCCTGCCCAGCTGCCTGCCAGGGAAATCTTGGCCTGTGCATTTTAACCCAGCGCTTTCTGCCTTTTAAAAAATAAACAACAACTCCCTTTTCTTTGAAATCCAGTCTGCCAAGTCCACGCCGTGTGTCACGGGGCCAGGGAAGCCGAACATCTGGACACAACCGCTTGTTGTCACGATTTTCTTCCCGGGAACGGCTCTGTCCTTGCGTGTGGGCGGCCAGCGCCGTCGCTCGCACCGGGCGGGAGCTGGCGCAGGAGCGCCCGGCCCGGCCCGGCCAGGCCTGTCGGGGCGAGGTGCGGCTGGCCGGGATGCCCCGCAGCCTTCCCGGCACCGGCGGGGCCGGCCTGAGAAGCCGTCTGCGCTCTCCTGAGAGAGAAAACTTGCGAGTTTGTGGGCTTTGGTTTTGGAGACGTCCGGCGGAGACGTTTTCTCTCTCACGGCACATCCCCCTACACACACACACGCACACATACACGCACACACACACCACGTTTCCTCTCTGCAAGGAATAAAAATAATTAAATGCTTTCTGAAAAGCCAGAGCGAGAGGAAAGGGGGAAGCCCGAGGCGGGCATACTCCGGGGATGGGGACAGGGTCCACCCCGAGGATCTCTTTTTAGCGTTACCTACTGATGCCTCGCAGGCATCTCTGAAAAGGGACCAGATGCCGGGAGAGCGGCAGCGGCGGGGGTGGCCGTGACTGGGCTGGAACTGGGGCCCAGGGTCTCTCCTAGAAGCCTCTCCGACCCATCTTGATATGTCTCTGCCCTCCCTTCCCGCTCCCCTCCCCACTCCTCTCTGCTTCTGGCACCTTCCTTCGCTGCTGCTGGGAAAGACCTGGATTTCTCCCCGCGTTCGCAGCAGACGGGTAGCAACCAGCCTGCTCAGAGCCCGGTCCCCCCGCATTAAACTGCCCATTCAGGGCAGTGGTTCTGCACGGCTTCGTAGGACAGCTTCTCCACTACATAAAATTACCGTGATGTTAGTGAAATCATGATTTACACTGGATTCAGGCTAGTATAGCTAGGATCCCATGTCTCCTTTATTTCTTCCCTCATATTTTGTCAGCTCTTTGGTGATTATTCTTTTCCTCATTCTATTCACTTTACTATTATCATGATTTAATGTCCTGTATTAATTGTCTAATATTCTTTCTCTTTTCACTTGTTTCCTTGGTTTCTTTTTCTACTTGTTTTTGTTGACCTCCCTGACTCCCCACATTGCATCTGCTCTCCATTTGTCAGAATGCTTTTTTTTCCAAAAGGCAGTTGGATAGTTAGCGCAGCTGGATCCTTTCTAGGAACTGGGGGGTTTCACCTCCTCAGATGGTTTTATGTTGTTTTGGGGGTTGTTTTCCTTTTTTTTTTTTTTTTCCCTAAAAATAAAACGAGAAAAGGAACTACGAACGAACAAGGTTCCAAGATCAACAATTGTTCACATAACCCAATCTCGTTTTAGTTACCATCATCTCAAGCAAAATGATGGAGACAATTTCTTTAAGTACAATGAAATAGGCAATTTAATATTCACTTCTGACCACTATTTCTCTATGATCTCTCACAGTATGATTATATAACTTTTCATCATTTTTCTTGCTCATGTCATTGGATAAAATTAGAACTCCATAGCACATAGAGTCTTAAGTTAGGAGATTCATAATGTAAACATGTCTGTAACAGATAATTGAAAAAAGTTTTCTCGTCTTAGTTTAATAATAAAACATTGGAATTTGTTCAAGATCCAAGCTTTTTTCATACTTGTGTTAGAGACTAGAGAAAAGCAGAAAGAATATGTTACATTTTATTTTTAAATACAAATGGATCTTGCATTATGAATCCTGATTTCTAACGGATCACTGGAAATTTTGCAGCAATACAAACAGTAGTAACATTCTTATATGAGCCACTGATACCAAAAACATTAGAAATTAAAAACGCAGTTGTCGTATAAACCAATAAACACAATATGGAAATAGCACAGATAAAACATCAAGATGCATTTTGAGCTGCGCCTGGGCCACACATTGATTTATACGACCTGAGAATCTGATAAAATGGGTGCTTTTTTGTTGTTGTTTTGTTTCATGTTTTTCCAAAACTGATGATTTACCAAAAAAGCAGGCTAAATGCAATTTTTTCCAAGGAACCAATGTTAACACTGAAACATGTCCTTGCACCCATGAAGAGCTCAGTGAAACAGCAAGATGCCATACTAATCCATCCCTTAGCCTCTGTGGATGTGTCAAAATCCTGGAAGCTTAGTCTGGTAAGAATATAAACCAACTATGGAAATATTGCAGACAAGCTTCTTGCTGGAGTGCAATCCCATCTCCCTGAATTAACAAAACTGTGGGATCCTTTCTCCCCTAACCCTTGTCTCAGTCCAAGAGAGCTGCATTCTAGTCTGTAGAGGCAGTACAGTACAACAGCCTGTCGGGCTTGGGGAGACGGGGAAACCCAGACCCTAACAGAGTGCAAAAATGCTGCTAACTTCAGCAAGGCTTGGATTTCACCCACTGGAGCGAAAGGCCTTTCTTTCCCTTGCTCAGAATCCCTGCTGCCACCAAGGCTGAGTCCAGCTCCTCAGTCTCCCCAAAGCACAGTCCCATTATCACCGCATTAAGAACAAAAACTGACAGTGTCAATTACTTCTGGGAAAAGATAATAAGGGGCTTTTTAAAGCCTTAGAGCTGTTTGATCATAGCCCTTTTTTAGATCCTGGTCTGAGGCTGGTTTGTTTATGTTCTCTTTGGCCACTGAAGACTGACTTTTGGTAGAAATTCGAGTTCCCTGGAAGCTATCATGTTACAATTAGTATTCAGACATGTAAACCAAAAAAATAAGACTGAATGAAATCATATTTGAGATACATTTTGAAGCTTTCGAAGAGACATATAAATAATCAAATGATTTTGCAATCTAGTTAGATTGATCTTGTTTTACAGCTGCTAAATCTGAAAGGAGGTTTAAGCAAATTAGTGCTGGAAACAGAACAAAATATTATGGTAGCACTGCAAACTTCTGCATCCACTCTCTGATCAGCTACTATGGCCCTATGATGGGTATTTATTATTGCATTGGTCAGCGTTTGCATTATAAACACTCAAGTGTGGAGGGTTTATAACTCAGCTATAAAAACTCCCTCTAGGATGAAACTTGATAAGTGAAGTCTTAGTCCAAAAACACTTTTTTTTTTCTTTTACAGACTTTAAAATAAATTAGTTTTTGAAGTCATGCAGGTACTAAGCAAAAGTAACAGAAAAGTGGCCTTGACTTCTTTTTCTGATCGGTGATTCTTCGCAAAGGGGTTTTCTATATGGCCCTACTGGTCCTTTCAATTGTCTTGGACTTCTGTTTTTTGGTGTTTGTTTGGTTTTTTTAATTAAAAATAGCTAAAATACTGAAGCTTAAAATGTGACTGCTGTGCATGCTGAGTCCCTGTTTTCAGAGGAATTACTTCTTTTACTAGGCTTGAATGCTACTGATCTGCAACAATGACAGTCAAGCTTTTCCTAGTAATACAACAGAATAGTTACAAAGATGGATGGGTATGCTGGTTATGCTCTTTTTGTAGTACAGTAAATTGTTGCTTTTTCTAAAAATTTGCTAAATATAATCAGTTCAAATTATTTGCTCTTAAACTTGACTCAAAAAAATGCTTGTTTTAGATACTGAGATTAACTTTTGTCACAGCAATGTACCCAGAATAAAAGAATTGACAGAATAAAAGTATTCAATTGCAGTTGCCTAGAATTTTAGCTTTTTAAGAAGTGCAGCTCAGATATTATTTTAAAAATTGTGTTTCATCAAAATTTTGCTTTTCCCCTTCTCTATCCTAGTTTCAGTGTTTACCTTTTGTCTGTCTGGCACTAAGTTTTAAGCCCTTGAATTTTTCACAGCTACAGGAAATCTGTGAATGGAGAGTCTTCAACATAAACACACACCCTGAGAGAGGAGTTAATTCAGATGTTGATATTTCTTTTTATTTCTAGCATTGTTTACTCACTATGCAGTCTTTAACTTTGTTAATGATTCTAACTTTTGAAACTTGGAGTTATCAGAGGGACGAGTGGTGGCTATAGAACAAAGGACACAGGAATGGATATACCACAGCAACCACCATTATTTCTTGAACTTTCCAGGTTCGTGTGGGATAGATGATGTCTCTGATCTCGATAAAAGGCAGTTGAGCAAAGATTTTCAAAACAAGCACTGATTTATGATTGTTCATTATTTTGCGTGGCCAAGATGAGATATCGTATGAAGATCCTGATGTCATTGCTGAAACAAAAGTTGTGACCTGAAGCTTTAGCCATTATTTTGGTGTTTGATGATGAAATGGAGGTGTGCAGCTCCACCAGCCCTTTATTCTTCAGCTGTGAGTGGTGATTACGGTGAAATTATTGCTCATATCCAGTGTTGCTGGGAAACTATATTACATTTTACAGTGCCCTGGGTTTCCTACTCAAGCTCTTAGGGGCTTGGCAGGGCTGCTTCCATGTGGAGCTCTTTTCCATGTGAAAAAGGCACTGGGCCTTGATCCCAGAGCCCTGCAGCAGGAAGGGGCCATGCTGTCTCCAAGGGGTATTTCTGGGTAAAGTGCCATCTGAACCCTAAAAAATATACCAAGAGACTAGAAATAGAAAGAAAAGTTTCAATAAACAGAAAGTTTTGCAAGTATAAGGGAAGACTCAACAAAGCCTTGGCACCCTGCTCCAACCCTAGACCTGGTGGCTCTTTGAATTTGCCTTTTAACCCCCCACTGCTCTGCTCCCCTCCCTCCTGGCAAACAGAAGGCCCTTGCACTACAAAGAATGTCTCCTTTAGAACACATTTATTTGGGAAAAGAATGTAAAACCTGATAGAGCTAGATCTAGCCGCAGCTCAGCAGATTTCATGTTGCAAGTGTGCTGTATTTTCTATTAAAGCTGGCGCCAGCGATCACTTTCTGCCATTCAGGCCACTCCGTGTGGTTGTATATTTTCTTAACGAGGATCTGAAATCAGCCTCTTTCACTTAACTGTCAGTCTGCCAGAATTATGCCATCTTTCCAAATCCAGAGATCATATGATCCATCTGTTGTCTGCAGCCATGCAGGGGAAACCTTTTCCAAAGAGAAATGTGGGTTGGCCCTGAAAGTATGTAATTATCCAAATGCTGAAGTGTTTCAGATGTTTCAAGGTGCTCTTGGACCTGATCTTGGCCATCGAAGCTCCTATGAAGTCTTTTAGAATAATGTACATAACTAAGTCATTGAGTTGCCAGGAAATTTTCATAGTACAGGAGTAATTTTTAAATTATTTTTAAATAACTTTGAGCTGAATCAGAGATTTAGGCCTCAGCAACATCATCTGGGGACATTTGTGAATACTTACAATCTTAAGTAGTTCTCATTCTTGTTAATATTATCGTATATGATACAAAACATAAAGAGCATTAAGTGATTATGCAGAAAGATGTTTTAATCTATTTCAATAATTTTTAAATTATATTCTAGAACACTGCAGTAACTCTGCAACATCATAACTCTGCAAACTACCAGATGCAAAAGAAGTTGTAGGATGATGAATAATAGTAATGGAGAAAAAAAAAGGGAAAAGATGATTGATAGACTGTAAAATGAAGGGCTATCTCAGATCTTTCTCTGCCTTACATGAAGGCGCGTGGAATTCATTTCATATTACATCTGACTCAGTTTAAATTTTCTTTGCAGATATCTTGACTGTTGCCAAATATGATTAAACTGACAGTTTAGGCCCTCATCAGGTGCCACCTCCTTGACATACAGAACCCAAATTTTAATCATGAGCAAATGCAACTTTCTCTGAAGTACTGATAACTGTGCTTGAACTACTAAACAAACCCTTGGTAAGATGGACTTTAAGTCCTATTGCTGCAAACACCTTTACCAGCCCCAAGGTATTAAATTTGGAAACATGCACCTTTATTCTGTCAGCTGTACTTGGCTTGGCAACAGCGTAAGTCAGTTCTCACTGTTATATGTTTCAGACATCCAGGAACAGAATAATTTCAGCATCCCCTCCCAGATCACAACTGCCATACCTATGGACAGAACCACATTATGCTGAAGAGGTTCTGTGATATTAATAGCATGGGGTTTGCCCATGGAGAGAAATAAGTTCTACCAAAGCTATAATAAGAACACACAGAATTTTTCGTATCTAAAATGTGCAGGCATATCTCCTGAAATACATAAACCAAACCAAACCAAACCCCCCAAAAAACAAAACAAAACAAAACCAGACAAATTTCTCATCTTGTTTTTAAGAGTAATAGAAATATGAATCTTTAGTGTACCATTGGCTAAATTATTCGAAGGATCCAGTGCACAAGCCAAATATTTGACTAGGGAGCATTTTGATGCATAAGACCAGTGTTTTTTGCCTTCAAGCTGGAAAGACATGCTAGATACCTGAGAAGGACAGAGCAAAGGAAAAGTTCTAATGACATCTACTTCAATCCTGCTTCCCCTTACAAAACACAGTTCTGGTGAAGCTATGGGTCATTATAAATATTTATTGTGAGGTTTCGGAATCACTCCCATAGCACATAAACACCAAATATCATCCCAAAGATGCAGTGTGACCTCAGACATGAAAAGAGAATACTTTATGCCCAAAGTATTTTCTGTCACTGAAAACATCCAGTGACACATTTTCAAATGACAGAAAGTCTACACAGAGATTGGTAATGAGCATGGTGGAAATGCAGGTGACACCGTGGAGGTTTCTTAGTGAAAACCTAGGGAAAACATAAACCTATACTTGCTGTGGTTTCTTTCCAGTCCGTGTGTAGTGCTACTACTGCCTGCATGGCGCCGCTTTCCTGCGTCTGTATTGCAAATGGGGTGATGCTTATCTGCATCATTTGTGGTGCCACAGCGGTTACTGAGGAGCTGCTAATGCATTCCCTTCAATTTTGATGCCCTTACAGTAGCTCCTATTCCAGTATGGATTTCACATGCCATTTTCAAATGCTCTTGAGCAAAGTTTAATGGCAACTTTTTGTCATATAATATTTTGCTAACTTCTATGACTTAAGGAGCAGCAGAAATCCTTTTTTCCTCAATGAACAGTTTGGGAGGAAGAAATACAATGCCTCCCATTCCCATAACCACAATGAACAAAAAAGCATCTTCTACCTCTCTATAGCAGTGTAATTTGTTTGTGATATACATTAGGTCTGTGGGAAAATGAAGTGCTATTTCTTGCAGTAATAGCTGAGTGACTGTATTTCATTTTTTTCCTCCTGTCTATATGCCTTTGGGTTGGCCCCTTACCCTTAATGTGAGCAATTATGAAGTGCTTCCTATCATACATCTGATTTAGCATTAAGAACTTAATTTCCCAACAGTGCATCTAATCTTTAAAGATGGTTATTTTTCTTCTTTTTTGGATGAAATTTCCTACCCACAGTGAATTCTGTGAGGAAATGGTAAGACTTAGACAGTTAACCTGCCAGCTACACTAACAAATCAGATAGTTTGACATCTAGACCAGACTATTAGTTCCTGCAATGAACTGACAACATGAAACCACAGATGGAAGGATTTGGTGTTGCAAAATTTTACCTGCCAAATTGGAGGCTATGTTGTCCTCTCGGAAGAAATAGCCCATTCTGGGATGCATCCTCAAGAAGAAGAATGTGGCAGCTGTTTCACTTTTTACAGCAACATGACACAGTGTTATAGGAAAGAAAACACAGAGTGTTATCTTAGTTGATTGAAATTAAGCCAAATGACAGTGTGCCATACCACAGCCACTCAATTACATACATTGAATGTAGATAAAGTTGTAGTTACCCATAATGGACTTTGGCCAAAAGACAACATCATGAATCTTTCCAAGACACTAAAGGATTTTCACTGACCAAAACTTTAACATGTTGGCAGATAATAGCTAGGTTGAAGGCCATTTGGGGATAACAAAAATAGATCATAAATGTCACTGTAGATAGTATATGGCTGTAAGCCACTGAAATACAATTGATCAAACTTCTATCTGTTTGGAAAGAATGATGACCATTTTACTGTCAAATAATCCAGATTCAGCAAAAATTCCTGCAGACATACGTCATTCAAATTACTCAAACCTCTGATACAATGATTACAAGGAAGCAGTGCAGTAAGTTCTGTGAGGCTGTAGCTTGTTTTAATACTGGTTTCTTTTTTATTAAAATGGATGCTCTAAACACTATGGATTGTTGTAAAGAAAAGGATTACTAACTGAAAGCATAAAGTTAATTGTTTTGAATTAAAGCCCTTGCTATATCCCATTGCACATCCTCTAAATTAGTTGCAGCATCTGCTCTTGCCAACAGCTGCATTAGCCCTTTTGCAAAGTGTGAAAAACAAAGCCTAACATTAGATCAGACATTAGAAAACATCATAAATTGCTCAAATATGAAGTGAGACATAAACCTGAACATATTTTAGAGTCAGAAGAGTATTTTGGAACTAGGTCTCTGCTCTGACATTGAAAATCTGGGCCATATCCTCGTGCTTAGAGTCCTGTCCATATTTATCCTACTGAGCTCAAAGCATCCTTGCTAGCAACAACTAGATCAGCAACAACATTTCTACTATGCAGCAAAATGTGGATGTTTTGAAGAGTGAAAATTGATTACAACCTTCTTGAAAAGGATTATTTTTTTAATAATGAGAAATTCCACAAGTTCAGCTAAATATTAGAGAACAATGATGCTTTACTCTAAAGGCAGCCTTTCTTAAATTCTTAAATATCTCTCATACTCTTAGGCTGGACTTATTATAATTTTTATTTTATTTAAAGTTTAATTGACCCTTTTTAATGCTTGATCCAAAGCCCACTGAAATAGTCTCCTTGACATCAAAGGATTTTGGACCAAGTCCTTAATGAATGTAAGCACAAATGTTCTAAAAGGAGAAACAAATATTTTTCTGTTTCTGACATGATCTATTTTTAGTGCTGCAAGGTCAGATAGTAGATTTTGGCATGAGAATGTTTGATATAGATACTTTTCAAGGCAGAAGCAGTACAGTATTTTGCATGAATACAAATACGGATGTTTGTTTGGAGGACAGAGTTCATAAATAGTCACGTATGTACACAGATACATGAAGAGTGAATGTGTGCTAATTTACTTTAACATGTCAATAAACTACTACCTCTCTGGAAAATTGCCTTTGGAATTTGGTAAGCAAGATTTGTGCTCTAGATCAGCTTCATTGTTGCCCTACTACATGGTCTGTGGTCAGAAAATAAAACCAGGATGCAGACCTATGGACAGATCAGTCCCTTGTGAGCAAGGTAACCTAACCATCATCCTATATTCTGGAGGAAAAAAAATGGGATTTGGGCTGTAAAATAAGGACTTATGATGGATAGCAGATCTTTAGGCACCATAGCTGATAGCCCGTAGCCCAAAACAATTATAATCTCCCCACGTAGAAAGGAATATGTAAACTTTGATCTATGGTGACTGCCTTTTCCGAAAGGAAATATAACCTGGCAGAGATGGAAATAAACTCCCGGTCCCTCAAAAGTCCTTCTAGCTCTAAGCAGGTGTCCTAAGAAGTAAGGTAATTATGGAAAGAATAAGAAGGGTGTTCATTTCCGTGAGCCTTTCCCCTCCAGGGTCACCTCCTCTGCATGGCTACAGTCAGCCCCTGTGTGGTCTAGGGCCAGGAGGAGAAGGTGGATGGGTTCCAACTTGGAGACCTGGCATTCAATCAGCCTATCAATCAAAAAAAAAAAAAAAAATTTCCTTTACCTAGGAAAGCATATGTGTATGTTGGGATGACCTTCCATGCCCTTTCCCTCACACCAGACTTTGCTGCCCACCTATGTCCATTATGAATTATGGTTGCTTCCCACATGACCTTTCTTTTCATCTTCATCTGTGAGATTCCAAGAGCACCTGAAAGCCTAAAGAAAGAAGACCACATATAGTAGGAAGCACAGGGGGGATCTTTCCCAGGGTTGCAGACATGGCTAACAGGGTAAAAACCCACTTCTGTGCTGAAATTCTGGCTCTATGGCTCTGATTCTAATTGCTTGAGCTGCAGGGAATTTGAGTCCACCCGTAAGAAGAAGGCTTTATGGAATGCTTTACCCCTCACCCGTGCTGGAGGTGCACCCTCCCCCACCTTGGAAGAAAAAAAAAGAATATGTGGCTAAAAGGGCCTGAAATTTTATGGAGTCTCCATGGGCCAAGTGTACTGAAAGTCTGAATATATAGACTTGAGTAATGTGTGGGAGAAGGAAGAATACAAGAAAAAAAATATATTTCTATAGTTCAGGAAAAATGGAAGAGATGGAAAAGAAAAAAGATCAAAGGAGCTGAAATAGCCAATAAGCTCCATTATTAATAAAAATAGCTATTATCCCCTGGAGTGTAGATAAGGTTGTTTTACTAAGCAGTCTTTTCAGACTTAGATGTGAAACCACATAAACAAGACCCAGAGCCATAATTAGAGGCAGAGCTCCACCACAGCATTAGATATGTCGATCTCTTGTGACAAGGACTGGTCTTGTCTAGGATACATGAGAGGATACCACTCAGACTTCCACTGAGGTACTTAGGATCTGCTTAAACAGCCCCATCCACTGCCACCAATTATTCCTGGAGCTGAATAAAGATTTTATATAAAAACACGTGTTGCAAATAATTTCAGCTCTTAATTTATTGGGAGACCTGTCTCCTATGTGGGATTGCTAGTTTCCTAATAGGATACAGGTATTTCTCGGCCTTGCATGGAATCGAGAGCTGGGAAGAGAGGACGGATGCCGGAGATGCCGAGGGCCGTGCTCGGGAGGCGCAGCGCTCCCTGCCGCCGGCTCAGAGGGAGGGAAGGATGGGCGACGGGACTGTCCGCGCACTGGGGACACTGGGAACACTGGGAACAATGCTGTCACATCCTTTTATGGCAGCAAGCTGCTGGGACTTTTACATGAATGGCCACATGACAACGACCTTAAAAATTAAATAAAAATAATTGCAGTAATTTTGGCAATGAAACTGACGCGTTGGAGGAACTCTGTGTTATCCATCTGTTTTCCAGAGCTTACGAACGAAGGGAGTGTCAAAGCGCCGGCAGCTAGAAGCACACCCGTGAGAAGTGTCCTTATGTCCGCGGAGGATCCGTGTGCCGGATCTCCCCCCAGGACCCAGCACGGCCGCCTCCCAGGTGGGCAGAGGCGCTGAGGCCGCTTGGGGCCACCTCAGCGAGAAAAAACACTCGGGGCTCGCTGAAACACGAGCGAACAGAGCCGGGAGCGGGCGGGCAGCACTTCACGGCAGTGAAGCTCGGGTGACCCAGCCTGACAGGGCTCGGGCTGCGGCAGGAGCACGGCGGGTGCCCGCCTGGCTCTGCTCAAGGCGGGAGCGACTCACCTGGGAGCCGCAGCGGGGCCGGCGGGGAATCGTGCCCTCCGGTGGCCGCCGGCCGCACAGCCCGGCCCGGCCCCGCAATGCCGCCCCAGCCCCAGCCCCGCCGGTGCAGCCGAGCCACACCGCGCCCACCCACGCCGCGCCCAGGTAGGGAGGACGAATGACGGGAGATGCTTGTCAGCTTTTCCGCGTCCTTGGTTGTATGAGCTGCCGCGGTGACTGGAAGGAAAAGAGAGGTGAAAGAGGACGAGAAACGGGTCCTGCTCTCATAGCCTTTATATGTTCATTCTGCCTGTTTGCTGTTGCTGTGCAGAAATTTGTACCAGGACACAGTGAGAGTTCACAGCCTGTTTCCCCGCATGCTTTCTACATGGAGCAAATTACAGCATAAACACCAGCGTGGAAAGTTGCTAGGTGCTCCTCATCCCTTTTGAAGGGATATGGTCCTGATCAGGCTTTCACCTAGAATCCATAAGAACTAGAATACCTGGCCACAAAAACTAGTAGGGAAACTCCAGTTGATTTCAGTGGTCTTGGCAGCATAAAGATAAAACTTCTGAGGAAACATCCGACTGAATGCTTCAGCATAAAAAACACGCAGGCAGGCTGTCTCTAAGCATGCGTGTATGTAACACATTGCTCAATATCCCAAGGAATTACCAGCAGTGAGAGTTTTACCACAGCAAACAGCCTTTGTGAGCTAAATTACATGTGTGTGTTCTTGCTGTATGGGGAATACAGAACAGCCTTATTGCAATCCAACTGTAATTGGTGTGTATGCACAATGTGTGTGGCACATTGATGATGGGCAACATCGTAGTTGTAACCACCAGATCTTGAGCACATCCGTTCTTAAACTTCTGCACTGATTTATAAACAGGCAGACAAAATCAGGCCTTCCATTCATTCTTAGAAATCAAGGAAAGAGGCAACCTTCTGACCTACTCCCCCCAAAAGCTGCAGTGTTTCTGCCTGGCTAAGGCAGATACTGCTTGTCCCATCCTGTGAGTGTCTCACCAGTTAATGGGTGCCTACAGAAGGGCTGGAATAAAGTTGGGGGCATCCTGTGATCAACCATGGCAACAATGATCATCACAGACCAACTTACTCCTCATTTCTTCCTCCCAGGAGTTTGTCATTGATTTAGCTCTGTGTTCACAGCCATACCTGTAATCTACATGGTTGCTTTACCAGCGTTATAACTTACTGCACAGGTGACAAAATGCTGGAGTGCTCTGGGTCCTGCCAGTGCTCCATGTAAGAGCTCATTCTACAACACATATTTTCCTGAGCTGAGGCTCAGGGAAGCTTGCAGGAATGGACCTGGAAGTATCCCTAGAAAGGCCCTGGATCTGTTTGCAGTTTTGCTTGCTACCACCAAAGAGTGAAACAGGGTTGAAATTCTGCTCAAGGAGCCAGGAGAGTTCTTACCCAAGCCATGCCTATGCATAGAAGAAAACAGGGCATGGCATCCTTTATCCCATGCTCCAGAGTGGTCTGCAGGACTACCTTAGTGGGTTAGTGGAGGTTCAAAACATATGGCTTAACATTGTATAACTAAAATACAATTATTATTTAAATGTGAAAAGCAAAGGCTCCACCTCAATCCCCATCAGAACTGTAGATATCAAAATAAACCAGAATTTAATTGATTTTCTTTAATCTCTCCACAGACTTCATCCCTCTTCCCTCCTGACACATATATATGTATTCACACTGCAAAAGATCAACAGTAAATGCATGCACACGCAAACACATCCTCACGTATAAACACACCAATATGGGGGTCTCATAGACCCCCAGACATGACTCTGACACGTCCACCCTCCTCCCGACACAGCTCCACACACCCCAGCAGTAGGCAGGGTTGCTGCCTGTCAGCAGGCCTGGGGGATCCAGTCCCCACACCCAGCCCAGTGCAAGTCCCCCAGGACAGATCATTGCCACCACAGCTCATCTGGCCCCCGCATTCCTGTGTGGGTCTTGGCAGTAACATCATGGGCTTGGCTTAGCTGCCTTTGCTCCTGAGCCCATAATTTGTGAGTCAGAGATAAAACAAAAGCCAAAATGAAGATGATGGGGGGCTTTTGTGCAGTCCTGGTTCATACAGCAGTGTGCAGGTCCCAGATAGCACCATGAGTCCTGCTAAATACTGCTGGTTGCTTTTGCTGCAGTTTACATAAAGAGTAGCTGACACTAAGCCCAGCTATCTACTATAGTCAACCCCACTCCTCTCTCCTCTACTCCCTCCCTACATTTCTCTTTCCTTTCTATTCTTACAAACCACGCCACTGTTTCTCCACCTGTCCTTGACTCCTCCACACACCCTGCTCTACACAAGCTCCTCCTGCCCCATGACAAGTAGGTGATGTTCTGCATCCTATTCAAACTTCAGGTGACCCAGACAAGTAGCGCCTCCTGCCAAATCAACTCAGGAGGTGCTGCCCCTCCCTCCTTTCAGGCAGCATCCTGCTCCCAGCAAGGTAATAGATATCTACGTTAGGGTTTGTGCTTTGATGTTTTTTCCCATAAGAAGAATGGAAGAGGGAGGGAAGAAGGAAGGAAGGAAGGAAGGAAGGAAGGAAGGAAGGAAGGAAGGAAGGAAGGCCCCTAGAGCCACCTACAGATGATCAGCACTACTGTTTCCAACATTTATTCTGTAGTGACACTGCTCAACACCCCAGAGGAGCAGTGAGGCTCTGAGTACAGATAAAATTATTGGTGAGAGGGAGATGGAAGGAGACCCAGCCCTTCTTACCTTGGGATCAGCAGCTGCTGCCAACACAAGGGAACCCCTGAAGCTCTCCGGACAAGCTGTGGTGTTAAGATGAGTGGAGAGGCCTGTGGTCACAG
>VZTE01004144.1:898657-909230 GCA_013397775.1 Eulacestoma nigropectus | reverse complement strand
AACTCAGTTTCAACCCATGGCATTCCTGATGTTCCACTTGGACCTCCCGTGGCACAGCTTGAGGCTATGTCCTCTTGTCCTGTCAAAAACATAAGCCAACATATCTTAATTTTAGTTTTTCATTCCAGGGTTGTTATTAGTGAGTTTGGACAGGAATAAAAATAGCAGGCCTGAATTTATATAGGGGATAACAATACAAAATGTACATTTAAAAACCCATGTACCTTGGAATTAAAAAAATACTCAGCAATTAACAGTGGCAATTAAACTGAAGGAAATGTGACTCATTCCTGCAATGTCATATTTGTCAGGTACATGTTCACATACTTCCTTAGTTCACAATCATTTCTTATTAAATTTAGTACAGTACACAGGGAGCACTGTAGTAAAATTGTATCATAGTGCACAGAGGCAGGGACATATTGGGTCTGGAAATAAGGCGGACAGGATGCCAGAATATATAGGTATTAGTTCTTTATATATACAAACAAAGATTGTATAGATATATAGGTACACATACCTTTTTTCAAGGAAGTACTGATGTTTTGTCTCTAATGTAGGCCTCAGCTTGCTAATAGACTAATAGCTTAGTCTATTTTCAAGATAGATAAATCTGAGAGAGAAGAGGCATAGAGAACACTTAAGGGAATGCAAAATCTTTTTATGAGAAGTGATTGAAAATGCTTGATTTGCTTAGACCAGCACACTGCAATCTCGCAAAAGATGTGTTTTTTCTCTATAAATATATGGGAGAAGAGTTGAATATAGAACAAAGGAAAATTGCTCTGGGATTGACAGGTGTTTTAGGTACAAAAGCAAATCAGTGTAAAATTGTGCTCAATACAGGATTCAAAATTGTTGCACTTTATGATCTTATCTTGTAGGGACAGTGCTTGATAAATTAAGAATTCTGTCCAGCCTTATGGATCTCAGGCTTTTATTCAAAAACATGAAGTTTAGGAATAAATCTTTCTTTTTTTACCTCTATTGCTGTAATTCATAGCTACTGTCTTCTCTTCTAAACAATAATCTGACCCAGTTCATGCTCATTTTGAGCCATATCCCCTTTGCCTTTGAGTTTTGTCTCTTCTCTACTCTGCATTTATCAAATGCTTATTTTAGATTCTGGTCCCTCTGTATATCCATCCACCCATCAGTGCTTCCTGTTGATTCCCCAATATCCCTCCTTCTCCTCCCACCCATTCCTTCTTTTCTGTTTCCTTGCATTACCTGGCTTGTGTCATAGTTGTCTTCACATTCCCACTGTTCAATTTTCAGCTTTCTGTGTTGCCAAGTTTCTGTTTAGTCCTTCTGTTCCCTAATTCCCTTACAACTCGTCACCAGACATGGGTGAAGGATCATTGCTGAAAACAATGCTGAAAAGAGAATGCCTTTCTGCTCTTCCCTGTGTCAAGTGTCAACCAGTGAGAAGAACTAATCTCATCCACTCTTCTCAGCTCTGAAGAGCCTAGTCCTGAAGAATTCTCTAGGTGATTTAGCTGCAAAACTTCAAAAGATGATTAACTTGTATGAAGGTCCTTTGTTTCTTTCTGGATTTTTTGATGCTTAGAGTTGGGGCAGCATTGATGCAGAGTTTCACTGGTATGAACAAAATTATATCATTGATGTAAAATTGCCTTTGGACCAGACACCCAAACTGGAAAACATGTCTGAGCAATCTGATAAATGTGTTGGTGTTCTTCGTGTAGAACACAATATCACCAAGGAACAGAAAGTTTCAGGCCATCTGAAGCACAAGCACTGTTACC
The DNA here is from genome assembly GCA_013397775.1 of Eulacestoma nigropectus. Classification (NCBI taxonomy): domain Eukaryota; kingdom Metazoa; phylum Chordata; class Aves; order Passeriformes; genus Eulacestoma; species Eulacestoma nigropectus. The sequence goes on along the minus strand of VZTE01004144.1, from coordinate 907,461 downwards.
AGCAATTTATAAACCAGCAGCAAACATTTATAACAGTGGTATCACATACAGCCTGCTTAAATTGATTAATAATTTTTAAATGTTTCTTAAAACTATGAAGCTACATGAAATGTCAGCAGTGCTCATAAGGGTTTTGATTTGGTTTTCTTTTCCTAGTAGATGTCACGAAAAACCTCTCAATCTGAACAGCGAACAGTTTAGACTGAGTTTTCCTTTCAGGTAGGAGGGAAAAATGTGTTAAAGTACATCAAGCATTACCAAAAGTCAGTGTCTGGAGTGAACACGATGTATGTGAACACTAAAGGTACATATTGTATGGTGCTAAAATGTGAGTCACATTATTATATAATGGTACTTCAATTGATCAATTTTTATAGTTGAAGAAAATCATAATTTACACAATATTTTAATGGAAGAAAATAAGGTAAATCAGTAATCAATATATCTTTGAAGCAATGCTAAAGTAAATTATATATAAATTTCCTCAATAATTGGGCAAAGTCACATATACTTTACTGTTACAGTATGAGCTGTAAGAAAATAACAGCAGTTCTTTAAGTAAAAGATACTGAAACCATTCTAACAGACATAAAACCCTGCCTTAAAATGAAAATTCTAGTCTTGACCTCATCAGGAAGATACAGAACACATTGATTATGTGGAAACCTATAGGAAGCAAGAGTAATTAGACTGATTTGCATACCTAAATTAACATAATTGTTTTTAAATACCAATGGTTTAAAACCCCAAGCGAGTTTTGGACTGTAATTGTAATGAGTGTGATTTACAGGAAAAGGCAACAGTTCAACTTCCCCAGTGATCCATCTTACTAAGGATATAATTTTAATTTTGCACTTAATTACTGTTTAAGAGATATGCTACACAAGTGTCATTGTACATCTCTACTTCTCTGAGGACTAAAGAAATTTTATTTGATTGGAAAGACTGTCTAAATCTTTGCTTACCATCTTCCTGAAATGCAGCAGTTTATGTTTGTCAGAAGTACACAGTGCATTTGAATGCCTCCTTTAAATGGTTGGGAGACTTTGTCAAGAAGTGTTTGGAATCTGGGTGATGTGATTGGGTGGAGTTACCTCACCTTACTTCAAACCTATGGAACTGATCTAGCTCCTCTCAGCTTCCTGGGCAGTAAGTACAGAGAGAGAGGGCTGGAGATTTCAAATCATTTGGCAGAAAAAATATTTTACAGTTGAGCATCAAAACTTCTTTGCAAAGAAAATCAGAGGTCAATTCTGTACTTGTTGCAGTAGATGGGAATTTAGGCATAGGCTTTAGTAGTATAGAAAAAGTCCCCAGTTCTTAGTTAATTATATAATATTAAAATTGTTATAGAAAGATTAAATATTGCTGGAACCTGTTTTTAAAGCCAAGCCTTCATGTTTTGAAAATTTACTTGATTTCTTAGTTATGATTAAGAATATTCTATAATCTTCCTGAAAATAGGAATTATAAGAAAACTGCAAAATGCTTCAAACTTATAGTAGTAAAGAAAAGGCCTATTCCTGGTTTTCCTAGCTACTTTTTCAAGGTCCTGTGACAAATGCATTTAATGCTTCTGTAAAATTTCATGGGAAAAATAAAAAAGATCATTTAGAGGATAAGCAAAAGGAGTAAATTGCTATGTGCTTTCTCTGACCACAATGGTACTTTTGAAACAAAGAAAGAAAAAAGCGATTCACTACACCTAACTGATAAACCCATAACAGAATGATTTATTTTAATTCTTAAACAAATTCTCTTACACCTAAATTTCTGTAACATTATAGAATAGCAGATAAATTACAAGACTGTAATATACTTTCTTCAGTTCTAAACCCCACTTTATGCCAATTAAACGTATTTGAATTTAGTAATTTGCATATTTCAAACACTGACAACTTGAAAGATGTTACAATCGAGCAGAACAATGAACTACTAATTATGGCTTATTCTTTTTTTTTTCCCTTTTGTCTTTTGTTCAATCATCTATGCTCTTTCTATGGACTGCAGTAGATTGTATCAAATTCTATCCTGCTAGTGACAACAGACTAATCATTTTAATTCCTCTCTTTGGCTAATAGCCCCTTGATTCATAGACATCTGCTATATTGTATTCTCTATTTCTTCTTTCTCAAGAAGACTTTTCTTATTCTAGCTGGAGAGGTTTCTCTATCCAGTTTGTTCTGAGTTTCAATTTCATGTCCTGTCTGTCTCAGAGTAAATGTTGTGGATGATGTCTGAGCAAAACTTTATGGAATCTTTTAATGTATCTTTTTTTCCTTCTATTCTCTGCCATATCCCATTTCTTTTCTTTTCAAAATAGTTTTTTAGATCAACATCCAACTGTAGCAGCCAGTGCAAAGGAAGGGATTTTCATTGCTGAGAGTGATGCTTATCACTTTTGTAACAGAAGAAAATGAGAATGATTCAGACCAGTTTTATATCCTGAGTACATCTGAATTTCTAAAAGAAATCAGGAAATGCACAACCAACTAACTCTTTCACATTCTAATATCTTAATGGAAGAATAAAAGCTCAATGAAAAAAATAAAGTTTTTGTGCTCACTTGAACAGATAAGGATAATTTTCTATAACAAACTGATGTAGTAGAACGAACTGTGACATCTAGGAAAAATGTGCACAAGGTCTATTTTATTGCATACTGTCAACTGGGAGCCTCTAGAGTTAATTTCACAAGACTTTTTCTTTTAAAATCCTGATCAAAACAATCTGATAAATTACAGAAGCATCCGTGACCTGGTCCCTGCAAAATGTATTTTTGAAAAGAATGATCTGTTAGCTGTATTTTTAAAAAGTGTATATGATGCTCGGATTTTTTTCTTCAAGCATTGAAAGATTTTTCTTTAACTAATTAGATTAAAAGGAAAATGAAACTTGGGTTCATGCTGTTTTAGATTGCCAACATATTTTTCTAATTTTGGCAGGTGAAAATGAGTAAGACACAGATTTTTCCTGGGGAGAAAAAAAATCAAATAGGTGATTGAAACATAGTGGTGATATTGTTTAGTATTTGCATCAAGAAGAAGGCAAAATACAGCAAATAGTTTCAAGTCCTCTTTAGATTATCATAGTTCAGAGTGTTCGCCTAAATCTTTAGCTTGGAACAATGGATGTGATTGTTTGCTCTGTTGTGAAAATACCATCATTACATCCTAAAGAGATGCTGCAGTGATGCTTTTGGTGTGAATTGTTTTTCTTCTAACATTCCACTTGATTTGAAAAAGGGATTTCAAAGTCGAAGAGTCAAAAGGCAGACACCCCTCATTGGCGCTAAGAAAAATGACTGTCCCCATCAGCAGGCAGTAAGAGAGGGCCTGCAAGGCAGAGAAGTCTCAAGGTTACTTTCTCTCCAGAGTCTTAATTTACAAGGCAGACATGCACAGCTTCTCCAGACCACCAGGTAGGAAAAACAGCTTGATGTTTTAATGAAAGTGCAGCAGTGGGTCTCTTACTGTCAAAGTCACTGTCAGCAAGATAAATGCTCACAGAAATATTGCTAATGTGACAAAAGCGTAAAATCCATCAATATACAGTCCACACTAGCATTACCTATGACAGTTTTCCCACTGGAACTCCGAAGTGAAATAAATTTTAACATGGTGTTCATAAGCCAGAAAGTATTCAGTGATGGAAATCATATTCAGTCACTTGAAATCAGAGCTCTGTAATACAAGTGGCCAACTCTCAGGTTTTTGTGCAGTATATCCCCACCTTTTGCTTATCAATCTTAACAAGTGGTGAGTAAGGGAAAAGAATTCCAAGAAAGTTCGAAAAATTTCTCTACTTTTGAGCTAGATGCTGAAGTATTTTCAGTGGAGCATCATTGGTTTGCAACATCTAAGTAGCATAGCCATTGAGAGGGAATTTGTGTAGATTATCTAACTTCCTTATCTATCATGAAAAATTCTTATGGGGGGTGGGTGAGGTAGATTTTGGGGTTTTTTTCCTTATTTTTCTGCATTTACCAGCATATATCTTTACTAAATTTAGGATATTTCCTCCTTCTTTATTACAATAATCTCAGGATAAATTAATTATGTAAGAAGTCAATTCTTTTCTGCTTTATTTGAAAAAAAAAACATTTAAAAAATATATATATGCATATATGATTATTATTTTTGGTTAACAGAAAAATTATCAAATAATGGTATTGTTAATACATAAAACCTAGAGTGAAATTTCTAGTATCAAATTTTCTTTGACATTCATGTGTAGCCTAGGAGTTTAGAATAGAGGTATATCAGCATAATAAGAAATATTTCAAATTGTATTTAAAATATTATAGCTATGATTTAGGGCTGATTTTAGGGAAAAAAAAAGTCAAATTACAGAAAATTGGAAATAACCAAATAAATATATAGCTTCCTTTTCAAGAAGAACTTTTTGATTATTTTAATTCTTTTCTTATTGTTTATTTCTCCTGCTTGAAGATAAGATTGAGATTTTGATCAGTTCAATTTTTTGGCATTACACAGAATATTTCTCTAAGACAAATAGAAACTAATGGTAGATATCTGTAGTCTGCTCAGAATTTTCATTTTGCTTCCCCTACATTTTCCAGAACCCCTGCCTTTTGCTCATGCAGCCTGACAACTGCAAATTACAAAACTGTCATTATGCTTGAATTCACTTGAAAAAAAACCTTTTCTTTCTGAATTGTGACTTTATCACTCTCCTCCTGAGCCACGGCTTTGCAATCTGCTGTTATGCTTTTTGTAACTATTGCAAAACATAGTGCAGCTTAGCACTCCTTCCCTCCAATTAGCCTCTCAGAAAAGTCTGTTTAATAACAGATTTTAGTGTTTTGTTATGAAAACAAATTAATTTGTAACTATCTATAAAGATATTAAACAGTAACTTAATGATGAAATTAAAGAAGTGCCCCCATCTTGACCTGGTATGATTTATAAAACCAGCCCAAACACACTCTGTGACACAGATGGCATCTATAGAAGTGTTTAAAATCATTGGAAATACTCCAACTGTGCAGAAGAAGTTAATCCTCATATTTCAAAATAAATATGAGATGAGTTAGGCAGTATTTAAGCTAGTTAGCATGACACAAATTCTGGACAAAGTTGATAAGGAATTTAATTGGTAAAGTATTAAAAGATTGTAACAATTAATGGTAATGAAAGTAGCTTTATAGAAATTAGATAATTAAGACAAAACTCATACTTTTTTTAGGAGATTAAAACTTGATTACCATGGAAATCTAGTAAACTGAAGGCTTCTGAAAGACAATTTGCTTGATGCTGCATGATATGATTGGAAATTAGACTGCACCAAACTGAAGTCTTTTGTGTTGGGAGGTGGTCAACTAATCACAGAAAGAAAACAATACCTTTCACTAGTGAAATTGATACTGTTTTGTGCCATTTCCGTACAAAATTATGATTGCCTGCTTTATTACAATGCAATAGGTGAAATGGTTTAAGAAGCCTACAATTTTTACTTTCACTAGCAGGACATGAAGGTTAACTGTGATCCCTGGGCTCCCACTCGTATCATTCAAAGTTGGAAACTGGTTTAGCACAGATATTTCATTGGATGATATCCAAATGACTACAAGGTGGGATAAAATTAATTCAAACCCCGTATTTCCAGCTAGACAAGCAATTATTTGATGTAGCAACTCAGCTGTGGCCATCATGCCATTTTAGTCTGTTCTAAAAGCTTTCAAAGCAGCTATTTCATGCAAGGATTGCTGGTGAGCATTATATTGTTTCACCTACTTATCACAGAATATAAAAATGACCAATATGGAGTACCATATGTGTGAAACATGATAGAATCTAACAGTTATGTCTTTTTCTTTTTTTCTTTCTTAAAAAAAAAAAAAACAACAAAAAAACACCTTTTTTTTTTGTCTTCTATTTCCTTTAATCCCACCCTGTTGCTTCCTCTTAATTTATCACACTTTAGAAAGTTAAAAGAAAAAAAATACTGGCTTTTTATGTGCTGGTTTTGGCTGGGATAGAGTTAATTTTCATCATAGTAACTAATTTGGGGCTGTGTTTTGGTTTTGTGCTGAAAACAGTGCTGATAACCAGAGGATGTTTTTGTTATAACTTGTACAGACCCCACACCTTTTCTGCCCCTCATCCCACCCCACCAGAGATAGGCTGGGGGTGCACAAGGAGTTGGGAAGAGACACAGCTGGGACAGCTGAACCCAACTGACAATGGGTACCGAGTGATGTGCTAGCTAATGAAACCTTTATAACACAGCCTGATTTTTTCTTTTGGCTAAAAAGCAGTATTTTTCTTTTTTTAAAAAATCAGATTATTTATCTGTCTGTATTTTCATCCTGCAACGTAGACTCAGAAGTGCATGTATTTAAGCAAAACTGTCTAATTCACACTCCAAGGATTTAAACAAAAAAATTTTCTTCTGATGCATTATAAGATTAAATTCCCCTATGTGTTGTTGCAATACACTGATATTTTACAATCATTTTGGGATGAAGCAATGTATTAAATCTCCTTTGTCTGTCATTCCTACATGATTATTCATCATAGATCAGAAATTCTTGTTGTTAGTTTTGGTGCATAAATACACACCCTGGTAGTTTACACGTTATTGCATTGCTGTTACCCCAGGATTCAAGGTCCCAAAATAACAGATTCAAGTTTGTCCTTTGATCCTTCAGGGTGTCGATGATGCTTCCTATTGGCACATTTTGCCTCTTGTGCAGGGGTGGGAGAGACCAAGTAGAAACACAACACACACATACACACACTCTGCATATGCGTATTTTTTTGGCCAAAGACACTAAATAAAATCTCAAATAGGTCAGGGAAGCTTCTTGGGAAACTGTACTAATAGTTTCTGTCTTTTATCAGAGTTCTGTCAACTTGCTGGCACTTTCTGCTGACATCTACTCCAGCTTCTCACAAATTCCTGTTTTCCCTTGTTTGTCTAATAATATACTATGTAGCATACTATTATATGAATCATTGACATTTAGATTGGTTATATAAACAAAATTTTCTATTTCTAGAAAAAGAGGGTTATTAAAAATGGGTTTGTAACAGTCTGGAATACTAACATTTGTAAAATTTTGTTGCACATTTTTGTATTTTCCTATATTCTCCTGTATTTTCCTTGGTTTTGTTTTCCTGTCTGCAATTGTTCAAAATCTCACACACATATAAAGCAAAGTTAATGTAACTTTAATTTCTTTCCATCTTCAGTCCTATGTTCTTTTCTTCTCCCCCTCGAAAAAAAATTAGCTTTGCAGTATTATGTCTCAGTTCTCCTTTTGCTGCTTTCTGTTTGCTCAGTATGCCAAAATACAGTTATTTGAGTGTTGTTTCCAATTCAAAGGCATTATCTCCAGGCAGTCATTTAGTATCTGTGCCAAGGCTTGTTATCTTTAATACCTTCCAACCCTATATGTAGAAAGTCTGTAAGAAATTTTTAACATTTTTTTAATCTGAAAATAAATAATTTGCACTTTTGTTTACATTAATTTTAATTCTTATTTTTATATATATATTTCTACAACAGATTTTTAAACTAACTCGAAGACCTGGAATATGATCGTCACGATTTTGATTTTTTTTTTATTAAAGAATGCAGAAAAATGCACAATATCTATAGTTTCCCGAGTAACAACAATGAATATTTAAAGACATTTTCCTTGCAAGGTAACTTTCTGTACTGCATATGCAAAGTGAATTTACAAGAACATGTAGTAACAGGACAAGGAGGAATGGCTTCAGACTGACAGAGGGTAGGTTTACATCAGATATTAGGAAAAAATTCTTCCCTGTGAGGCTGGTGGGGCCCTGGAACAGGTTGCCCCAAGAAGTTGTAGCTGCCCCATCCCTGGAAGTGTTCAAGGCCAGGTTGGATGGGGCTCTGAGCAACCTGGGATAAAGGAAGCTGTTGCTGCCCATGGCAGGGGGTTTGAACGAGACAATCTTTGAGGTCCCTTCCAGCCCAGGCAATTCTGTGATTCTGTGATCTAGCATGACCATAAGAGGTCATTCTGCTGGTGGTTCATCTGAAGATATTTACCCAATGTATTTACCCACCAAATGTTATTTAAAACTAAATTAATTTTTAACAAGCTGATTGGTGTTAATACATGCAAAAAGCAAATATGTTATGCTGAAAGAGAGAATAGCTACAGAACGCCAAAGCTGGCACAATGTACCATTTGCCACCTGAATTCAAAATCCAACTATGGATTAGCAGGAATGACTAAACTAGTTATATATAAATCTAAATTTATGAATGGCTTAATTGGGAGTTAGGTTTACATCTGCAATGAATAACACAAAGTCTATGTACCGATCAAGTCCTATTCAGTAGCTTAACTACACTCTTCTAAAAAAAGACATCTTTGAAGGTCTTGTTGAGGTTTTTTTTGGGGTTTTTTTTGTTTCTTTGTGGCAGATGTTCTTGTGATTTCAATCATGCCAGAACCATTTCCTTTTATCACTTGCAAAATTACACTGAAGTCATGTACACAATGACTATGACTCGCCTGTCAAGTACGGTTTATGTTCAGCCTCTCTGTTTTCCACAGCTCATCATTTATCTCTCCTCTCTAATTTTGGTAAGTGTTCTGGCTTATTGTTCAAAGTCCTTGGCCCTTACCAATAAAATCCTTTTGTCCTTATAACCATTGGCTCGATTTACACAAAGTGGGAGGAAGCCCAGCACAGGTGGAAGGCTGATGTGACCACTAAATCCCAGCAATCTTTTCTGTACTTTTAAATGTTTTCTTTGGTTGTTGGTTTGTTTGGTTGGTTTTTTTTTTTTTTTGTTTT
>VZTE01004144.1:872167-898631 GCA_013397775.1 Eulacestoma nigropectus | reverse complement strand
TTTTTTTTTTTTGTTTTTGTTTTTGTTTTTGTTCTAACATTTGAGAAGATTGCTAATAGAGATGATTTTAACTCAGGCTGAAAGTTGTCATGAAACTGGTTTATGCCAAAAGCCTGTACGGTTTTACCTGACATGGTCAGATGTTTCAAAATATACTGAAGGTCAGGCATGAAGATAAAACATCAAACAGAAGAGAGAACAATTCTCCCAAAACCAGTAAACTTTGATTTGTTGAGTTAGATGAGTTACATTAGAAACAATATCTTTTTTTTAAAAAACTCTGTGGTATAGTTGTGAGTTTATGAAATGCTCCTTAAATGGATGACCCTTTTTTTTTTCTGAAGTGGCTCTTTGCTAAAATCTCCTAAATGTCTTGCTCAAATACAGTGGAATGTGTCACCCTCTGTGAAAGAGAGAATGTTGGCAATGCCAGTAAAAACTGGCATCATCTATATCCTGAAGCATCCAGAGGATGCATGGTGGAAATATGCATAAATATGGAAGTGGAGGAAAGGCCTTCAGTTTTCTCTGTGTGATTTTGGTCTTTGGCAATCAAGTTAAAAATAGAAATCCATTAATTCTTTGTATGACTGAGAATTATATGTGATATGTGATGTGTTTATTTAACTGTTTCTTTTAGTCTGCCTCCTGTTCTCTCTGTCTTGCTTCTTCACTCTGCAACTTACTGTCATAGAGAAACCATTCACAACACCTGGGATGGACCATGGATAAAATGTAGGAGAAAAAATGTACCTTAACGTTCTTTAAAATTAAATATAGTGCTTCCATTATCACTTCTATCAAGTTGTAGTAATAGAATAAGGGGATATTGCTCATTAAATTTCTAAGTCTGCTACCACCCAAATTGCTTTAAGAGTTGGTAACCTTTTGTTTATGGCACCAGTAAATAACAGCTGCAATGGAACTGAAAGTGACCTATTATGTTCAAAAAAATCAAAACAAAATTCCACATTGTAGGAAGCACATTTATTTGTTTGTGGAATTATTTTGTTACTGACAATCATGTTCATGAGAAAATAGTTTGCAGTTCCAGTCAATAACAATTTATTCTAGAAATTTTAATGCAAATTCTTGGGTTTTTGTCACTGTATAAACAGGCTACTATTGCATTTTCATGGGATGGGTGAGATAAAGCAGTCATTAAAATAGAGACCAGTTAGAAAGGATAGAAAATGTTTTTTAATGTGTTTTCAACAAACAATTTTAGGTTTCAGGTTTTTTGTCTTCCCAAAATAAAACAATAGAATATAAAATGGATCCTGTTTTTTTCTTTACATTTGCAAGGGGCTATAATAATTTAAATTTATAATTCTATAATTCTAGTGGCTTAATTTACCAAGAGGAATAGTATAATTTCAGTCAATCAATTTAAAAGTTAATCAAAGTATTGTCATTAGAAATATGGGCAAATGGTTGAGAAGGGATTTTAAAACTCATGGTTTTTTCTGATGTAAATAATGAAATCTAACCAAGGACATTTTTATTAAACCAATTTATTAAGATAGTCCATTAGTATTTCCTTGCAAATACCTGAACTGTGTTTATTCCCATACTGTCAGTATGTATACTTTTTTATTACTTTATATTATGAGTAATTAGCTACTTGCTTTCACCCATGACAAGAGATGCACTTCTTTGGTTGAAAATGAAGAATCAGATTTAAATCAAAAAAATGAGGTTCCACTCTGCTTCAAAAATGAAATTGAAACATTAAGAAATTTGAAGCAAAAAGCTTGCAGAACAGCCAATTTTTAAGCTGGTATTTGAAGTGAAAAGCATTATGTAATAAACTCTTAAAATTTAGTAAGGTCTAGCTCTCAGGGATTGGGGAATGCACATCATGTCTTAGTTTCTGGCAATGTTCTGATTGTTGTCTCATTGGAAAATAGTCCATATTGAATTGGGTCTATCAGGGTCTGAATTCTGCTCATTATTTGAAAAAAGATGCGGTGGAACTTAATTACTGAAAAAGAAAAAAAACCCACACTGCTCTCCTGAGTTAGTAGGTTTATGGAAAATATAGTGTAAAATATCTGAGTACTTCCTGTAATTTGCTTTGGGTCAAAATGAAGATATTATTGTAACATTTTTAATTTTTCAATTATATAAAATATCAAGTAACTGTGATGTTAATTATGGCCCCTGGTTCACAAAAGCCAAAACCAGGAGACCCCTGGATAAGCACATTCGCAGTCAAAAAAATACTTAAATCAATGTCCTTCACGCGTAAAGGCCTTGCTGCCTCTACAAGAAGTTGCTTTCTGTTGGTGAGGTTTTTTTGCTTTCCAAATATAATAAAAAGGAAAATAAGGAAGAGGAATATGTGGCAATATATTTGCTATTACTAATTTTTTTCATTCAGCAGTGGAGATCTATACTGTGGGAAGAGTAGTCTGGCCACCAGAGTGGGAGGAGATTTGCAGGGGGTGAGACCAAAGAGGAGAGAGATGGAAGAGTGAGAACCTGTCCATGAAGGAAGCAGATAATGTAAGCTCTGAAAGATCTGCAGGGAAAAATAGTTTTGGGAAAAAAGTAGATCTTAAAGTTCCAGAGTAGCTGTATGCAAATCTTTGTCACACTCCAGTTTAACTTCAGTAGTGTTTATGACATCATCTGCTCCTGAGATTATATACTCTTCATCAGGAGCAATCACTTAAACCAGTTGTCACAAGTATGTGTAACTTGATCATATCTGATGAAGTTTTACATAATCTGTTTCATTACGTTGATATGCAGTATTTGTAGATATAAAAATGTGTATATTGATTCAAAATACTTAAGGATATAAAGTACTTCTTGACATAAACTTTATTCACTTAGAGACTTCAAACAAGCTCAAAGCCCTGATCCTCATCAAAAAGGCACATGAAACCAAAACCCACCATATTTAGGATATAGGGATACTTTAATGAGGATGGATATTCCCTAATTTGGTCCTAAGGAGCTCTCAGTTTAATGTAAAAATAATCTTACCAGGGGTCAATGCTTTTCACATCCAGCAATGAACCTGAAGAGGAACTGAAAATTCTCAGAGCATCACTTCCTGCAGGGCTTCTGTCTTCCAACTTGTTTCATGTAATCAAGTTTTCAAGGCAATTATTAAAACCAAACCAAGAAGCTCCACAGTTCTTTTCCACTCAAATTTACAAAACAGGAAGAGAAGACTGCAAACATTCTTCTCCAAACTGTAACACAATACATGCTGCATGTATTTTCATCCTATCAGATGTTAACAAGACAGCATCTTATTGAAGCCATCACTATTCTCCACAAAGGTATTTTATGATATGTAGACTGAGGCTTCCTTGCTACTAACACTGTAAATGCAAGTGCTACTCTCAGCTCTGAGCCATGGCAAATTAAATAGGATATAAGTAGTTAGATTGCCATGAAATGTCCTTGAAGAACTGTGTAGAGCTATCTCTCTGAAAAGCTCTGTAGTGAATGCAGCACCAGGACATTAACTTTTATTGATCAGCAACCACAGAGGTGAGAAGAGCTGGAGTTTTTTTTCTAGCACAGAATTCAAACAATCTCACAAGGTTTACTGCCTGTTGGTCCTGTTATTCCTGCTGATATTAACTGTGTCTTTTGATATTGATCAAATGAGTATAAGAACTCTGTATGCTGTAAATTAGTTCTGGATTAGTTTGCTAACCCAATTAATAGCTGGAGTTTTTAGCTGGAAATTTTTTTAGATAAGCTTCTTGATTTTCTAATTTATTGCTTTAAAATGAACTCTCATTCTGGATGGAGTCAAATTATGTTATATTCACTTGTGGGTTAGAAAACAAGAAATTACATCACCCAAACTCTTGGAAGTAGAAATGCCACCAAATTGGCCAGTATAAAATAGCTTAGGGTAAATTTAAGGCATATTCAATTATCTGGAATGGAGTCTTTAGCAAAACCTATAAGAATTAAACTGTTTTTAATCCAGTATCTATATATATCTTATTGACAGGGAATAACACCACGTGCTTATGGAATAATTTCCAGAAGATATAGTGACCTGTCGCAATGAATAGTTACAGTACTGAATATTTTTTGAGTGTGCTTTTTTCTGTAACTCTATTACAGCTTAAAGACAAAAGCCAAACAAAGGCAAAACATTCTAATAAAATGTCTTTAATTAGACATAGGCTGAGACTCTACTAAAAAAATTGAGTTTAAAGTCTCGAGTACTTTATGTTAGAAAATAAAATTTCCCAGGGGTCTGTATTTTATTATACATCGTTTTCCTGTTATTTTCTTATATTTACACTCTTTCATTATATTTTAAGATGAGCCCATAAATCATATGTGTAAAATACCAGTGGCAACTTTTATATATAAATACTCTGTACATGTAGAAATAAATCTTATCTACATACCCACAATATCTATTGTTGACCAGTTGAAATTTGTTTGGGTTGTAATGGACACCACAGTACAAGGACATAGGTTAGGGCATGAGTTGGACTTGGTGATCTTGAAGGTCTCTTCCAATCTGGTGATTCTGTGATCCTGTGATTCTGTGAAGTAATGAAATAGTGTATGTTCAAAGTGAAATGGCAAGTCCATTTGAAATCAATATGAGTTCTGTAGCGCAAAGAATAGAATTTAACATTTGAAACTTTTATCCAGGATTTTACATAAAACCTTGACAGTTATAACAAGAATTTTCTCCAAAATATGAAACTAATGAGGATGTGGCTTCAAATTTAGTCTTCAAATTATCCTCTAAAGATTTTTTTAACTCTGTCACTCGTGTATAATTGCATTGCTACATCAAGAATATATTATTCAAGTTATTCATATTATTATTTGTAATTTTGGATGATACTGATTTTTAGTGTAATTCTACCTTATTTTGGAATTATTCGTATTAGTAGACCAACAAATAATTATATTTAATGTCTAACTCCTACATACAGGCTCAAATTTCTGTTGAAATCTATACAATAGGGACACCTGAATATTTTCCTTTAGAAGTTTCCAACACTCACCTGTGACACAGGACAAGATTCCTGAAACTTTTGCAAAAATTGTCATTAAGTTTCATGTGAGTTTGGAAGGAGCATACAGACTCTGAGGGAAGAAAATGTTCTCAGACTACTGAGAAACAAAAACGTTTACCAATCATAAAAATCCGCACAGTTACTGGGTTTGACAAGAAATGTAGATATTAACATGCTTAACCAAGGAAGTACGAAAGTGTGACTTTTGTGTTCCTGTTCAACAGCAAGTAATCTGCTTTAAAAGGTATTTTTTTTCCCCTAGAGATATAAATACCTGTTTTTCGAATTATGTCATCCATGAACCTCTGAAATTCTCACTATAACTTCTACATCTAAACTGTTGAATGCTTACCACATAGAAAATTTGAATACAAATATAGACAATGTTTTTCATTTTCTTTTTCTTTACTATCAAATGCTTTGTTCTCCTAAAAGACTAATGCTGAATTTATTTGTTGCATTTAGAAGAAAGGCACACTTCAGAATAAGTTAACAAACCATTTTCATTTCTACATCCTATCACTCTTCAGTTGCTTCTTCAGTAACACTGTAAATACTACCTGGGAAGAGGAAGAAAAAAGTAAATTCATTTTTCACAATGTACCAAATGCAGTTTCATTTGCTGATTTTGATTCAAAGGTTCATCATCATTTCATTATACTATTAGTAGTTATATGTGCCTAAAACTTTAAATTTTCAAGACTTTATTTACAAAATATTTTTGGTGAAAAAATTGTGTTTAAAAAATAATTTAAAAAAAAGATTAGAAAGATATATTACTGTCTCACACACACTTTTATTGTGCTCCAGTGAAGATTCAATAATATCGCTCATAACAATTTCTTACTTTCTGATGTTCATAACACCAGAAAGAAACACTGATGATATTAGACTAAATTTAGGAAAAAAAAAAAAACAACAACAAGAAAATGATTAATGACTTGATGAAACTGACAGTGACAAATTTTAAAAGTTCATTTTGAAAAGCTTGGGTAAATATTTACTCTGTACAGGAAACAGTTTTTCAGATGTTTTTGGTATGTGAACACCGTATCAACTGGAAATTCTCCTTGTGCTACTAGTAAACTTTCTCTTTTACTGATCTTAAATGCAGCACACGATGAAGTGAAAGTAGTGTCCCACTGCTTCTTTCATTTTAAAGTAAATATAATAAAGGCATATAAATGTGATCTGGACAATGTTAGAACAGTACCACTTCTCTGTATTAAAATTTAGAGATTGTTTTATTTATTTTTATATTGCTTCTGTCTTGGAAAAAAATTCCCTAAAATAAACATAATTATCCTGTAGGGGATGTAAGAAATTATTTTAGGTTTATAGCTCCTTTTGCCCAGATAACCATCATTATCTCAGCTAAATTACTGGGGAGGAAGTATTTGTTTGTTGTTTCTCCTAGATTTATCATCACAGATATAGTAACAGACAATCTAGAAAAAAATAAGGATTGTCAACATCCAAAATAAAGTACTGTAAAGATCAACATTTTATGTTTTATAAGATTTAGGTTGCACATTAAGAAGAAATTCTTTATTGTGAGGGTGGTGAGGCAATGAAGAGGTTGCCCAGAGAAGCTGTGCATGCCCCATCCCTGGAAGTGTTCAAGGCCAGTTTGGATGTGGCTCTGAGCAATCTGGGCTAGTGGAAGTTGTCCCTGCCCATGGCAGGGGTATGGAATGAGATGTTCTTGGAGTTCCTTCCAATAAAAACAAATCAATTCTATGGTTTTTATGCATTGAAAATATTATACAATTGTTTAAATTGTTCTTTTGAACTCATACTGCTCAGGTGCTGAACCTTGTGGAAATTCTCAGAGACAGAAATTAAATTATAGACTCTGAAATATTTTGGCATTTGACATATTCCATGTTTCTATGCTAAATTTGGAATATAGGAGATTATGTAGATAAGCTTGTTTGCTTTTTCATTAGATCTGAGAGTTTTCTTTGTGAATGAACAAAAAGGTCAATATTAGCACATCAAATGAACATTGATTAATTGGTAAACTGTGGAAAAAAATACAATCTTTTTATTTATCATTGTGTCTTTCAAAGTAAGTAACTTCTTTTATTTTTTGTCATGGAATAGTGTGATATATTAAACATTTGTTACGCTTTCTGAGTTGTACTTTGTTCCGCTTTCTGAGTTGTACCAGTGATCCTAAGGTGTTTGCAATACTACCTGACTATAAAAATTGTATGACTCTAGATATATTCTGTGCCATCAATTCTGTGTAAACTTTATTTTTCTAGATTAGTTCTCTCTGGTTCACATACTGGTTTACACAGTTTAATTTTGACTTCAGTCTTACATCATAGAACATAACATAGTATGTCTTCCTCAATTTTTAATTAAGCATGTTGAAGACAATGGGACATCCTCAAAATTCCATTTTTTCCCATGTTTTCTTTGTGATGTTCTGCAGTGAGTTTAAGTTGGTAACTATTGGGAGCTGACCAAAAATAGACTGACTGTAGGTTAGTGTGTTTTTTTCAGATCTGCTTTTAGAAAATTGCCTCGTGATGCTCTTTGCCCTTCACTTGAAGACTACTCTGACTTTTCTCTCTTACTCCTGGGGAGAAGCAAACTGTGCTTTCTCAGATTATATTGATGTGCTCACATCCACACCCAATAAGGAACCTTAAGGAACTGTAGTGACCAGGAGTGCTACAAACAGGGTGGATAAAAAAAAAAGGTCGTGTTGTCCAGGGTGTGGAGTGACGGTTCCCATAGTTTGGGTGGGAAGGCAGCAACTTGGAAAAAGTCCTGTTCGCAAAGCTGTCACTGGTGGGCTGAGAGGTAGCACCATGTGCTGATTCTGGTGTTGAATTATGTTAAAACTCGATCTGCAATCTGACTCAGCAATCCCAAATCGATGTCATGATAGTGAAGCAAAGATTTGTCAGATAAGCTGCTAAGCTGACCTGGAGACATGACTGGCAGTCCTCTCCATATGGCCAGGTTCTTATAACATATTCCTTTTTGAAATGTGTGACATTCCTTCCTTGGGTAAGGGGACACCCAACAACTCCTCGAGGTTGAGAGAAAAAGACCTGCCCACAGGAGCTGGTGTGGGTGAGTTACATCAATCTCTACTTAATAGTTGTTTCTTCTTGCTAGCTTTAATACAATTGCTTTAATATAATTGCTTTGATATAGTGCACTATCCTACCCTATCCTTTACTAGCAATAGTTTTAGCTTTTATATTCTGTAAAAATAAAATTCTGGTTAAGACTTTTTGTCTAATCATGATGTGTGCTCTTCATCAAGGGCTAAAAACAAAGAAGCTGCTGAGAGGCTACCAAAGCCCCATACACTGATGCTTTTACTATAATATAGACTTTAATTTCTTTCCCTTTATCAATGTCTACTGTGTATGTCTATAATTTACTTCCAAATTACTTACAAAGTATGTTTTCTGTTCAAACCAGAACACAAAACTGCACACAAACCCACACATAAAAGAGAGATCTCAACTCACTTAACTCCTTTACTTTATATTCCTCTGTAACTCCAGCATCAGCACAAAACTGGTGACAGAATAAATAAAAATAAATAAATAAAAAAGGATGAAAGGTTTGATATCATTTGCATTTTCTTTTAGACTTGCAAAGCCCCATAAATGTGTTGGCTGTAATATTTATGAAATTGATGTTACAGCAAAAGGCAACTCAAAGAGGATTACTGTTCCAACACAGTTTTGTAGCTGATAGGGTCCTAGCTGCCTCAGGCTTCCACTCAACCATCCAGTGTATTATAAGTGGTAGGATCATCCTTATTTTTTTGTAGAAAAACAGCAGCACAATAAAAAAATAAAAAAATAAAAAAAAATTTCAAAATGGTGTATCACTATTACCCATGAAGTCTGATGGAAATCTTGTGGGCAATCATGGTCATTGTAGTCAGTCACTCAGTGACACTTGACACTACTATCGATTTTCATTTCATAAGCCCATAGCTGGAGAGTCTCAATATTGTTCACCTTTCTAACTTAGCACACGTAACAACAAAATGCTGGTGGATCATTTTCGGTTTGCAGACCATCCCTTTATACCATGTGGCAATAAAAAAAAAAAACAACTAGAAGACAGACTGGGATGCATGTTTTTTCAGCGTTTGTTTGTTTAGCTTTTTATATTTTGGATTTAGAGTTGCAAGCAGTCAAGAAATATTCCAAGTGAATATGAACAGAGAAGATGACTAGAAAATGTGGATGGCACACTAAGACGTGAGGAGGGCAGAACACATCATCCTTTTTTCATGATAGATCTATAAATCAAGAAGTAATCACTGGTGATTGTGCCAGGTAACATTCTATATATTGCTGACCACAACTGTTCATGATTTCTCACTATGTAAAATTAACTTCTGTTTAAAGGCTATGAGGGATAGGGAAGCTATCCAACTCTAAGCTTTCAGATTAATTGCCATGATGGTAATGAGGATCCAAGTATTAGAGTTTCTATTTCCTTTTCCTTTTCCTTTTCCTTTTCCTTTTCCTCTTCCTTTCCTTTCCTTTCCTTTCCTTTCCTTTCCTTTCCTTTCCTTTCCTTTCCTTTCCTTTCCTTTCCTTTTCCTTATTAAAGTTTAACAAATGAGTCTTTGAAACGAACATTAATTGTAAATGTTTACTCATGTTATTATTTCTCAATTAAATGTTCTGTATTTTGTGTGCATGTGTGTTTTGGTATCCTTGGAACCTTTCTTTGTTCCCAAAAATCTGTGTATTTCTAAATGTATCTAGTTTCAGAATACCATAAGAGTTGTTTCATAAAGTACTATTGCAGAAATAAAATCAACTGCTCTATTTTAATTTTTCACAGCAGGTAGATTTTCCAGACCTTGGACCTCTCTTGCAGTCATATTTAGGAATCAATTTAATATTTGAATATGTTTTAGGGTGTGTGAATACCATGCTGCTATTTGAATTATTTCTTCATAGTCTTACACAAGCATAAAGACCAGAGGGGATACCTTTATGAGGAGATGTTATAAATTCTTTCGTTATCAAAATAAGGTTTATGTTGTTTTCCCTTACGACATGACTTTTACAGTCTTTTTTGTGTGTGTGTGCGCGCGCTATGAATCCAGCTGAGAAATAGAAGTGATAGTTTTATTGCCATCTCAAAAATGTAAAGCTTTGCAGGCCATCTAAAAATTTCCAACATTTTGCTATGTTTCAGTATGAAAATTCAATAGAAATATGTAAAACCTTGGAAAATGAATGTTTTGGTTCAGTAGCTGTTCTCTGCACCCAGTACTGAAACTCCACAGGTGTATGACAGGAGGGGGCCTGCCAAAGGATGCGGCCAGCTCTGCCTTTTCCTCATGGCCCCGCTGACTATCCCTGCCCAGGATCCAGGAGCTGCACCTCAGCTCTGGGCTCATCAGACCCTGTGCCCAGATCTGGCCCTGGCGCCAGCCCTGGTCCAACCCCTTCTCCGTCCTGGAGTCACTGAGGGCCTGTTGCTACCCTTGGCTCTGCCACAGGAACTTTAAGAGAAGTCCTGGATTGCCCGAGTGGTGGTTTGAAAGTAACAAGGAGGGGGGGAGGCGTACAGCTGAAGCAAAATGAGGTCCAGTGGGCCCCTTATTTCTGTGGCATAAGGCAAAGTCTAAGAAAACAAGGGATCGAGGTGGGTAGGGGAAGAATGACATAATAATAGAGAAAATGGGCGACAGACAGGGATAGTGGCAAATAAATAAGCTCTTGGGTATATGTCTCTGGCTGATCACCTCTGTTCATCTCATCTGGTTAAACTCTATTTATTAAATCATAGAATCACAGAATGGTTTGGGTTGGAAGGGACCTTAAAGGTCACCTGGTTCCAAGTCCTCTGCCATGGGCAGGGACACATTTACACTAGACGAGGTTGCTGAGACCTCCATCCAACCTGGCCTTGAACACTTCCACGAATGGGACATCTACAGCTTCTCTGGGAAAGCTGTGCCAGTGCCTCACCACCCTCATAGGAAAGAACTTTCTAAGCTAAACCTACTCTGAGTTTGAAGTCATTCCTCTTTGTCCTGTCACTCCAGGCCCTTGTAAATAGTCTCCATCTTTTCTGTGGGCTCTCTTGAGGTCCTTGAAGGCCACAATTAGGTCACCCCAGAGCCTTCTCTTTTCCAGGCTAAATAAGTCCAATTCTCTCAGCCTTTCCTCATAGCAGAGCTGCTCCATCCCTCTGATCACCTTGGTGGCCTCCTCTGGACTGGCTCCAACAGCTCCGTGTCCTTCCTGTGCTGGGACCCCAGAGCTGGATGCAGCACTGCAGGTGGGGTCTCAGCAGAGGGGGCAGAGGGGCAGAATCCCCTCCCTGCCCTGCTGCCCACAGGGCTTTGGATGCAGGCCAGGATACATTTTAGTGTGATCTTTATTCAGGATATATGGTAGAGTTATGTGTGTATCTGATAGCTTTGAAGCAGACTAGCTGGTGAGTAGGACATCTGCTCCTCGAAATAGTGGAGTTCTTACCTGGTGACTTGATAAGGGTCCTGCAATCTGGACATGGGTTATTGGGTAGACATAAGGGCAATGCTAATATTTAAGGGAATGTGTGGGATTTTGGGAATCCAGAGGGTGAAGATGTATTCACACCAGCAGTGAATTTTCAGTCTGATCAGTTGGAAATGAGATACAGGACTGAGACACCTCTTTTTTTCCATATTTATGTAAGTGATGTGTATATTTATCTGGAGGTCAGTGAAGGCTCAGTAGTCTGTCCGTGTTGATCTGTGCAGCTGACTGTGTCTGCACTGGGAGTGTGTTGCCTGCAAATTTGAAAAAACATCTGCATAGGAATATTGAGATCCTAAAGCCACCAAATTTGGCTTTTTTCAAATATCATCATTCCACCTTGGCAAGCCCTGTTGTGTTTTTGCATTATCCTCTCCTCTTCCCAGACTTCATGCAGCAGAAGGAGAGACACAGGCACCGTGATGCTGCACAGCAGAAGAGAATACAGAAATAATGTATCCACAACCTAAACTATGGGCTTTCTCCTCAACCCCTTCATCGGGGCAGAAGGGGTTGCAGATTGAAGAATGCTCCTTTAGCTGTCAACAAAACCACGTATTCCTCACCTAGCTTGGCTTTAGAAGCTTTCTTTTCAGTGTCTGGACTGAAACACTTAAAGTAATAAGCTCTAGATAAAGATCTGAGAACTTAATTGCTCTGAAGTATTATTTCCCTATTGAAAATCAGGGAAGTGAGGAATTACTTTGTTTCCTAGGTTTTTGTGAGATCATATTAAGGTTTATAGCTTTTGTTCTGAAATTAGTTTTCATATTTTGCTGGCTCTGCTGGACCTTATGTAATTATGTTAAGAGATCCTGTGGTTCTCATTATTCTTTCTCGCTTGCTGTTGGTGCATATGAATAAATTTCAGTCTTCCCTTGTGGCCTACTCTGTTTGCACTCAATACAGTCTTGGCAGGCCTATATTAGGGAGGATAGAAAGAGTCCTGTTCCAGTGAGGACATGTAGAAAACTGCTGTATTCTACTGGAATTTTTTGAGGAATGGCGAAAGGTGTGCTGGGCTCTGCTGTTACTTCAGCAAGACTGTGGGTGGCATAAGTATGACTGTCACCCTGGTTTTTCTACTGTTCTGTGTTTTTACTTTTGTAGTAGAAGTTCTCATGCATTTTCTATAAACATAGCTCTTGTTTTTCTAACCGGCATAGAATGTTTTCTGAACTTCTGGATTGTTGTTCATTCCTTTCTCCAAGGCAGAGAAAGATGATAGACTATGTTCCTGTCCTGTAAAATTGCAGAGGTGTTAACCTCATCTACCAATGTGTGGTTGTTTTAAGAGAGGTATAAAAAGGTGAGAATAAAGGTGGGCCGGGTCCTTCGCTCTGCTCAGTGGTCCTGACCTGCTGTCTGAATCTGCGTGTTCGTGTCCGACACTGCAACATATGACCTTGACTTTCTGTTGCTGGGATACCAGAGTGGATTTTGGCCAAGATGACAACAAAAAGCATTGTAAAAGCTATGTATTAAAAAGATTCCTGTTGGCACAAGATGCTTCTCATGGTCTTGGTGACATCAGGATTACTAATCATGGTGTCTCCACTTGCACAGCTCAACACAAGATTTTTCTCTTCACTAAACACTCACTGTGCATCACTTAACAATTTGCTGTTATGAACTGCAAGAAGGAAATATTATATCCACTTTAATTCCTAATGCAACTAACCATATAGAATGGAGGATTTGGTCTTGTGTCTCAAAGTATGAAGAGGGAATTTTTTTTTTTTTATTACTATTATTCTTTCTCATACACTAGAAATCTAAGCCAAAAAAAGAGCACATTAAAATGGTTTACCTTTTTTCAATGAACAGAAAGAGTTGCACCTGACAGTAAACAGACTTCTTTAGGGGACATATCTACCCAAATATTTCATGGGGTTTTGTTTAGGGTTTTTTTGAATGACTGCAAAGCTAAGGGAGCGATGTGAAGAACAGCAGAAAAAAAGTAGTAACAAATATGCAAGTGAATGGAAGAAAAAGAGGAAACAAATGCCCTTTAAGAAACTTAAATGACCATGGCCTTACCTAGAAATCTACAGGTCAGTGGCAAGACTTTGGGAATGAGTATAAAAAAGATTGTGTCACTTATCTCTACCACATTAACATAACCTATAAAATAGATAGAAGATGAAATAAAGGAAAGATCTGTGATAAAAACTAATGTATTGGATCAGGAGAATGTTGTGCTGGATTGTATTACATATTGAATCTGACAACATTTTTATGGTGTGAGAGTGTTACAGAACTAATTTTGGAATGTTTTGTTGCTCCTATATGGCTCAGTATGCAAATAACTATTACTCTAAGTAGCTTAGTACAAGGCATACTCATTATATGTGTGATTATTCATGTTTGTAATGATAATATCAAGGTTATAATCATGGATATAATGAAAGAAATAGCATTTTAAATAATATTTTTACTATGAAATCTTTCTCTGGCTTGGACTGGGGTAGAGTCAATTTTCTTCATAGTAGATTTCATGGGGCTGTGTTTTGCATTTGTGTGGACAACACTGTTGATAACACAATAATGTTTTAGCCATCACTGAGAAGTGCTTGAACATCATCAAGGCCTCCTCTGTTTCTCACACTGGGCATACACAAGAACTTATGAGGGGACACAGCCAGGACAGCTGACCCCAACTGACCAAAAGGATATCCCAGACCATATGGCATCATGCTCAGCATATAGAGCTGGGGAAAAGGCTGGAAGTAGGGGAACACTGAAAGTTACAGCATTTGTCTTCCCAAGTGACTGTTAGGTGTGATGAAGTCTTGCTTTCCTGGACATGGATGAACACTTGCCTTCCAACAGGAAAGAGCAAATGATTTTCTTATTTTGCTCTGTTTGTGTAGGCAGCTTTTGCTTTACCTATTAAGCTGCCTTTATCTCAACCCACAAGTCTTTTATGCTTTCAATTCGCTCCCCTGTCCTGTGAGTGAGTGTCTATGTGGGGCTTAGCTGCCTACCAAGATTAAACCACAACAAATCTAATAGAAACAGGTTTACAGTAGCTTTATCTTATTTATTTATGGCTTTATTTATTTTTTAAAAAGAGATATTGTCCTAAAATTCTAGGACTTTGGAAGAGAATTCATTTATGAGCATAAAGTCACTGTTTATTTTTCCAAATTACATTCATTTTCACCTTTAGAGATTCATAAGCAACTGTCATGAATGAGTGTTTTAAGTTTGCTTAAGGAATTTACTTCTAAATAGTTAAGATTTAATATGCACGTTTCTCTTTAATTGCTATTTTAACAAATTTCTAATATGAAATTGAAGCTGCTGCTAAAGATAATGCAAGTAAAAATCCTTATCAATAAAGTATCAGGGTTAATTTTCTTATTGTAGAACCTTCTTACTGTTCTTCCTCTTCCAAAATTGCTTGTTCTTGTCAAGTTGTTTTGCAAACATTGTTCTTTTTCTGCTCTCCATATGACTGGGGCTTTTAACTTCATTATTAAAACCCCCCTCATCAAACCAACAAAACCAAACACAAAATGAAGTACATAGCAATTAAAATATAAACTCATAAGTGCAATAGATTTTACTGTTGTTGTTAGTCATTTTATTAAGTGGTAACTAAACAGACTCAGAAATTAATTGCTGAAGTCAAGAAGTTAATCCAGATCACAAAAGAATGATGCAGTAATTGTCAAATTTAGTTTATTTTTCAGCCCAACGAGAACTATGAAATTTTTTGAGGAAAACATCTTCATAGCATTGCCAGTCTACTCCAAAAACCTAATGAGAGGGCTTACATCCAGTACAATTTCCTAATCAAGGAGGCTGATATATATTGTTAAATATCTTTCTCTGCTGTGATAGATTATCCAATTGTGATGGTTTTAAAACTTAGTTGATGGACAAGTTGCTAATCCAATGAGTAAACTGGTAACACCTCTACGATTTGCACATTTAAAGGGCACACGAGCAAGGGAATTTCCCTCCCTTTTGTTCCTGCTCCTGCGCTGAGGGGTGGCGGGGGGAAGCCTCTGGGCCCCGTCCCATCTCAGGGCCCTTCCTCTCCCAGCGTGGCAGTGCGGGCAAAAGCTGCTGGGGAAAAACCCTCCTGGCTCCACAGGAAGCCGAGATCAGCTTTACACAACAGCGCAGCTGAGACCACGCGGCCAAGATAGCTCTGAAGTCACCGCGACCCCTGCACGGAGCCGGTGGGGCCAGCGGGGCTTCCCTGCAGCCTGCACAGCTGGCGCCGAACCAAGAATACACCACGCAGCTGGCAACATAAGGAGGGCAAGGCTTTCCCCAATGTGAAGCTCGAGTAAGATCAACTTCTTAGCTGCAACTTAACATGGCAACTCCAAGGTCAGACAGAAAGGAAAAGTGAGAGTCACGTGAGAGGAAGCTAACATGGCGACTCCAAGGGCATTTGTGAAGGGAAGGAAAGAGGGCAGAGGTGCTTCCAGTAGCGGAGCTTAAATTCTTCTTGCAAGCCATAGTGAGGACTGTAACATTACAAATTGTTTATAATTCATCAAGTACATGAGGGGATGGAAAATCCATGCGCAGCCTGCGAAGATAAGGGAATGCCTACGCCAGGTTACATAGGGCTGTGAGAGGCTTTTAGAGATTTGAAGAGAGCCTTTGTTTTGAGGCTAGAATAAGTCATCCTTAAAAGGCTAAAACTCCATGTTATTTATGACCCATGACTGGCAGTGTGGAAGACTGCAAAATTCATGGGAGTGATTTTTTTTTCCTACAGGAACAGATTTCTAGGCGGACTGTTGTATCTCTTGTGGGAAGGATCCCACGGCATAGCAGAAGAAACTCTTTTCCTTAAGCATAAAGAAAGACTCTTAAGAAATGAAATACTAACCAAACCTCATGTTTTGTTTCCGTTGCGCGGGTTCTGTGAAAGTAGGAGGTACTGGAAGAAAAAGGTGTTCTGGGAGTTTGCTGTAATTTCTCATTATTTCTTTTTACTGTTAATTCTGTTAGTAATAAATCTTCTTTATACTGTAACTGTTTAAGTGTGGACCTGTTTTGCTTTGAAATTTTCTGTTTTCCTCAATAATCCTTGTTTCACCTTATTGAAATGAAGTTTTAATTTTCCCTTTCTCTGCTCAATTATAGCAGAGGCAAATGAACAAATAGATTTTTGTGTGCTTGGTGCTTAGCCAGCATCAAACCACAACACCAAGTCAAACAAATTTCTGCTTTTTCCCAACATTTCCTTTATATGAAGATGACTTCAGATAGATTTTTGTGTCCGAGTTACAATGTAAGATGTAACCAAAAGTATGTATTCTATCACCATCTGTTAAAACCAAGTGGGGCAGAGTTCTTTATCCCTTCCGTGACACATCTCTGGTAACTCTCTCTGAGAGGTATTTTCTGTTAATGAGCCAGCTGTTAAAACCAGGTGGGGCAGTGTTCTTTATCTCTTCCATGACACATCCCTGATAACTCCCTCTGGAGCGATATTTTTTCTGTTAATGGGTTATCAAGCCTCACTGCATGACTCATAAAATTACATCATCCCATTGTGACATGCTCCGCCCAGAGGGAGGAACCAAGCATTCCTACCTGGATATAATCTGAGGTTTGGAACACCACACTCAGCCCTTACCTACTGGATTCCCAGAGGACAAAAGCTACATAGCCACCACTGGACCTTCAGAGGAAGACCAGACCCTTCTACAGGATCACTGCTTCAACAGAACCACATCTATCACTTCAGGAGGACTGCAGCCACCATTTAATCAGACTGCTACCACCACTCTGACCGACAGGGTGCCAGGCTGTATCCTGACTCTGTCAGTGTTTCTGTACTACTGCACTCATTTTTAGTTTTTCTATTAAATTGTAGTTTTGATTTCAAGTCTCTCACTGGTTTGCTTTCAAAGCAGTACACAGGGAAAAGATAAAATACTGAGAAATATATTTCAGGCCTGTTTAGGATCAAGACTAGAAAGTTAAATTCATATTTTTTAGTATGATATTTCAGGTTGTAGGGACTGGAATTAGAAACCATTAATCAGAGATTTAATATTTTAGTGCTTTGGCATGTATAGTATTTTTTTGTTTTATTAAAGGTAGCATTCGTTTTCCTATATATTGACATAAATGTCAGTTTGATGATGAGTTCTGTATTTGGTGGTTAATCATGTTGTTTCACAAAGCTGTCAAATATATATCTAGTTATAAATACAAAATTATGAGGGAAGTGGTCAAGTTTAGACCCCAAGACAGGCAGGTTTCTCACCCCAGACTGTTCTGGTGTGAGGAAGTCAAACCATGGAAAACTTTCCTTCCATTTCTCCCTCAAAGCACCCTTATGATACTGCAAAAATTCAGATGTTTCATGATTAAGGCCCTATTATTTAAGAAGTTCAAGCAAGGGTACTGTTCACGTGGAATATGATCTCCTTCAGGACCAATTTGTCTCAAACTCACATCATGAATATCACAATTCTATAACAGCATCAGAGACTAATATATTACAGATAATTCAAGTTCCATTACAGCAAGAAATGTTAAAGTATTAAGTGAATCTTTACCATTTCATTGGATCATGCTGTTCATGTCTATGTTGTTTATGTCCTTTCATTTTTCAACCATATTTTGTTTGTGCTGAAGTAGATACAGAAAAAGGCAGTTTTAAAGTTTTCCTCCAATCACCTGTTTTTGAAGAATATATTTTCCCCCAAGAAGTAAAATATGTTCAATGTGTTGAAGCAAAACTATGCAGGAAAGAAAAACTTCTTTTCTCTTTAAATCATAATCCCTTTAGAGCTAGTTTGGTTTGAAATATATGTTAAAGCCATTCCCTGTAAATTCCTGTCCCTATTTGTACTTCTAGTTCAGTCCACTAATGACAGAATAATCTAATAATTAAAAAAATCATAACGTCTTGTTTTACAATTCCAATATGCAGCTGTGTCTTTCCAGAAATATAACAAAAGACAAAAAAGCAAGAGATTATTAGCTAAGAGAAAAAGCTAATCTTTTTAAACCTGTAAAATATCAGGCCATGACTTGTATCTATAACCTTATATTTAATGCCATGCCCTTATTTCTTGACATATTTAGCTCCTTCATTGGACAAAATGAACCCAAACCTTAACCTGTTTTTCTTCTTAACTCTCCCTGTCCTCTTGTTTTCTTGTACATATTATTTTAACAAAACAAAAGTTTCCAGATTTTTTTTCTGAAATAGAAATGTTACCTAAGAATAGTTCTCAATGGAAAACATCAAGATGAAACACTTTGTAGTCTCCACATAAGTTCTATTTTCTAACATGAAATTGCTCACTAGACTAAGGATTTTCTAATTCACTTATTTCCATTCTAATTCCAAGGCCTTGCAAATATGGAATTTCTTCTAGAAACACTAAATTCAAATGAGAGTCAAAGGTGTAAATTTAATAATACTCCAAAATCAGTCATGCTTAAAACCAAGCATGGATGTAACAGGAATCCGCTACTGTTCAATTCCATTTGCACATCTAAAAATTTATAAGTGTTAATTAATTATTGCTTTGTTATGATTAAAAATGTTATCTATGCAATCAAAACAAAAATACAAAATGCTAATCATGATTAATGTGGAATTGAAATCTAATGAGCTTACAAAAGGTAAAGTGATTAATTTAAACACAACCGAATAAATTACTTTGCTAATTATTAATTTATTGTAGAATGCTTTGTATTTTGGAGAATGTCAGCTTGAGAATTTTAAGATGTTCCTAATCCTCTGAGTATATATTATAATTTAAAAATGAAAATGAAAACTCTTTTACTTTTGGGGAGGCCTTATTTTTTTGTTTCTGTAGAAATGAGACACTTTCTTCCTAAAAGATCCTTCCCTTGTAATGCCAAGAGAGTGTGTTTTCCTAAAATATTAATTCCACACTAATTTTAAAAAGGAAAAATTACAAAATTGTGAGTTCTCTGTGCATATCTAAATACATATGTGTGCTGACCTAGTAACTGACAGGAATAAGTCTGTCAATGCATCTATTTTTCTATTCTACTGGGCCCTCAAAGCTGCCATTGCCAAAATAAGCATAGAATCATGGAATCAGAATAGTTTGGGTTGGAAGGAACTTCCAAAGGCCATCTAGTGCACCCCTCTCTGACACAGCGCACCTTGGAGACCGCCTTTTCAGCTAGCTCCGGTGGTCGGCAGCCGGCACGGGAGAAGCTGGTGGAGCTGTTCGCGAAGCGGGAGGGTTGGCGAGGTCCGTGAAAGGGCTCGCCCAGACCACCGATGTCTAAGGCGCAGGAGGAGACGAAGAGATCAGGAGGGGCTCTTTGCAGGGTGAACACGATGGGTTTATTGGGGTGCGAGGGTCCAGGAGTCCAGGAGCGGGGCAGCAAAGAGCTAAGAGCGGGGGCTTGACATGGGGTTTTATACCCCTACAAAATGGGAGGAGTAAACTGGAGAAAACCAATCAATACAGGGCAAAGGGATTGTACATAGGCGGGAAACATACAATGAACCAATGAGGTACAGGGTAGGCGGGGAAGGATAACTGGGAGCCAGTGGGATATTGAAGGACAAGGAACTTTCCAGAACATAACCATAAACGAGGGAAGAAGGGGAAAGATCTACACAATTCGCCTGGGTGTGTGGCTTGCCGGGTATTGGCAAACTGAACACACCACAACACCTCTCTGCAATGAACAGCTACATCTTCAGCTCAAAGACCCATCAAACCTGACTTTGAGTGTTTCCAGGAACAGAACATCTACCACCTCTCCAAGTGACCTGTTCCTGTGTTTCACCATCCTCACTGGAAAAAACCTCTTTCTTACATCTAATCTAAGTCAGCCCTCTTTTAGTTTAAAACCATCTACCCCTTGTTTTATCGCCACAGGCTCTGCTGAAAGGCCTGCCCCCATCTTTATTGCAGCTCCCCTTTAGGTTCATGTTTGAAATTTTCACAACTTTCCAAGCACCCTTTGTGACTCACCTAATACTTTTTATAGGTCTTGTTTTCCATATTGATTAACGAAACATGTAAGTGTAAAGTGACACTTGTAAAATTCTTGTAAAAAACAAGAATTATTGCAGATATTTGATTACTAATTACAATATATTTATAGTTGAATAATATTTTTATCAGATTAATGAATTTGCTGAACTTGTCTTAGGTATTTTCAAAGGTATTTCTTTTTTGGATATTTTGCTGGGACTGAAGGAAACATAGGGACACATTCTTTTAATGTCATTTTTCTCCAAATCCTTAGGATTTTATTTCTGGTACCTTTCTCACCACCTGAATCTTTTGGTTATTATAGTACTATTCTTAAATGAGAAACTTCAATGACATTCGAAAGAGATTGTGAAAAAAGCTAAAATTTGGAATCTATGAACAGAAAATCATATTTCTTCTTGTGAATATTTTATTTTGGAGATTATTAACTATTTTCTTTACTATCCAAAAAGATCAGATTCTTTCATATGGCAAAACCAAGCAGTAATTATTATATTACTTTAATTTCTCTGGAAACATATATATTTAAATTATAGATATGTTTTTGACTGCTCTATTTTTTTTAATTATTATTTTTAATTTTCAATAAAACCTATCTTCACTGTTACCTAAACCAGGCTTTAACCTTGTAAATCTGGATTTAGAGTTCTTTTCCTATACTGGCAGGGAGCTGAGTTCAGTTTTTAGCATTTTTGTCCCAGCTAAAAATGACATTATTTAAATGATTATTAGAAAAAAACAACAAAGTCCCACATTTTTGCTGGTCGCTGTTACCTCATTTATAATAGCCCTGTATGTTCAAATAATCTGAAAATATTTAACCTAGATTCTTAGCCAGCATGGAACTTGACAAATTTGTCTAAAAATGAATTGTTCTCATGTTCTCTTGATTACATAGATATCTAAAATTGGAACTATTTGTTCCAATTCCAAAAAATAAAAGACTGAAAGTTGTCTTGAGACTACACTTGAGTAGAAAACCAGCACTGACCAGTCTTTATCTCTAAAACTTCTTGTACACTGAAACTGCTTGGAGAAATCCTAAATGGGACCAGCACTAGCTACATTTTAAACCAAGATGGAAACCTGCAGGATTTATTGTTCAGCTCTTTTAAACACATGCTGACCTTGCAGACATGTACATGAAGGATAATATGAGATGGTTTGAGTATTTTGGGCTAGAACTTGAGGCACGCAGGAGATCAAAAACGGAAGTGTAAGAAAGGTAAGAGAACTTCTTTATGATAGTGGGATTCACAAGTATTGTTGAGAAGGGATTATTGTAGCTTCAATAATGGAGAGGATGTTGTCACATCTTTGCTGCTTTGAATGCCGCTGTATTTTCCCTTTTCACTTTGTATTTACAGTTTTAGCATTCACCTTTCCTTAGTTTTATTGTTTACAAAACAAATTATTTGCTTTGCAATTGTTTTTCTTTGCTTTATAAAAGCCACTATATAATTGCTTCTAAAACGTCTGGCAGCTGTAGTAGCTCTCCAAAAGAAATCACTGTGTCATTGTTCTTTCCCTAATTATTTTGCAGCCCAGCACCTCTACCTTTACTTTTTGAGCTAAGTGTAGTGTTTATCACGTACACAATTTCACATTAACAAGCTACCATGAGTTTTACCTTTCTTCATATCCTCAGTTATGCGTTTTTTCATTGAGACTTGAAAAGGCTGGAAGTCATACATCCTTCATCAGAGATACTGCTTTATGAAGAGTTGTATTAGCATTGAAAGTGTTTTGTTTAGAAGAAGACAGTAAGAAGAAATCACTCCTCTTCAGTCATGCAGCCCACAAGTGTTCACGTCTCACACTGACTTCAATTACTCCTTGATCTTCAACTTAATTATTTTCTACAGTTTATAAAAGAGTGTGTTAATACTTTCGTAGTCATGTAACACTGACTGTTGAATCAGGACAAAGTATGACAAAAAAATTGAATAAATAAGTTTCTTCTGGATGTAGGAGAGACAAAAACTACTGTGGATGTCTGGAATGAAAGCAATCGCATATTCTTGTAATTTATTGATGCTTGGTTTCTGTCATCTTACCCTATTTTCATCTCCCACTTCTTGTTAAGAATTGGAACGGGGCAAACTGTTGCTCTGCTTTTATAGAACTTCAGCTGGAGCACCAGGAATCTGTAATCTTCTTTTACAGGCTCATGATCTTGCAAAAATATCATTAAAATCCATCATTCAACTTTGTGCATGAAAGTATGAGCTTTCTTTTCATTTATAAATGCAATACCTTAAATGAACTGGACATAAAAAAGGCACTAGATATTTCATCGACTGCTTTCAGAAGACAGTTTTAGAGAAGCTGCTTTCAATATGGTGCTACAATACATCACATAGCTTTTAAATCCACTTAATCTAAGTTGTACTAAGAGATGGCTCCCACTAATACAACTGAATCCTCTAAGTCTGGACATCTACAATTAACTCTGACACTAAGCAACGTGGGCTATTGCTGGATTGCTTTGAATATCACTGAGTATTCCATGACCTCTTGCTTTTTGCTGGCATAATCTAGGTAATGTTGCAAAATACTTTTGAAAGCCTGTTTTTATTTAAAAGTTAAGATATTTTAAAATAAAATTTAAAGGCCTTGTTAATTTTGCAACTGTGCTTTCTAACTACACTGTTAATTTTGAAACTTTGATTTCCATATAGTCATTAGCAATTCCTTTTCCTTTTATTTTTTTTTTTTAGTTTATAGTATTTTCTTCCATTTTCTTCATATTTTTCAGGCATTAAATTATTAAATTTGAGTCTATCTTTAGTTTTCTGATATGCTTTGAAGCCTGGAAATTCTCTACAAGGTAATTCAGTCTGATCAACCATCAGCATGATTTCCATGCTGAACAGAGCATATTTTTTCTTGTTCTTTAACCACACCAGACGTAATTAAAGGCAAACTATAGTTTCTGAAAATTCCATAGTCAGCAAAGGATCATTAAGTCAATGAATCTTATGTCAAACCCATCTACAATTTTTTAATTAAAAAGGACATTTTATAAACAGACATATACATACACATACATAATATAGGGTTATCAAACTCCTAGTTTGTCAACAGCAGAAAAATAAAGCTCTCAATGCCAGGAGCTAGAAAGCACAAGAAAAAGGGCAAGAAAAAGATTTGTTTTTCTTTAAAAAAGACAATCATTTGCTGTGCCCATGGAAACAAATTCAAGTAGTTCACAGCTAAGTGCTAAAAAAAAAAATGTCTATTTTGGTTTGCAGATTTATTTCTCAGAGTCTTTTTTTGTGCTATAGAGGGAGTCTTCAAAAATATGGATGCTGTTTATTCAGAAGTGCACCCTGCTTTGGCCCTTGCCCTGGTGGTTTTGCAGTGGCTCTGCTTTACTTGACAAGTTTGACATGGAATTCATATAGTTCACAAGTCAAAAGGTGGAACAGAATCCTGTGAGGCACTTGGACGCTGGCAAAAAATTAAAATGACCACTTAAAGCTTAAAACCCCCAATATCTGTAATGCTTTCAGTTTCCTTTAGCACTTACAGGAACTTGAGAGTATTATACATGGTTTTGCAAATGTTTATCAAATTATGCCTATTGTACAATGTTAAAGACTCAGATACAATAGAAAATATGTTATTCCCCTATAATTCCAGCTATTTTTTTTACAAGTTTCCTATATGTTTATATTTTAACAGTAAGTTGAAAGTTTTGCAGGTAAGTGATGTATGATTTATTGTCTAAAAATAGTTACTTAATTACAGCTTTTGAGAACTTAGAGGTTTTTTAAGAAAATGGAGGACAAGAAGAAATGAAAGAAAGGAAAGAAAATGAGAAAAGAGAAAGAAAATCAGAAAGGGGAGGGAAAAAGGGAAGGCAAGCCAAGAAAAGAGAAAAGGGAAAAGAGAAAAGAGGAGAGGAGGGAAGGGAAGGAGCATTTTCTTAAGGAAATTGTCCATAGCAATGAACTTTTGTGCAAAATAAAAATCAACTGAATAAGAACCCTAAAATTAATTTTGCATGTAAACACTAGAAAGAGATTAAATGTATCTTATTAAGATACTTTGAGAATAGAATGTTCAGCAAAGCATAAAGAAGCGGTTATATTAGTTAATAAAAGTGTGTAAGTATTCAGTTTAAGTATATTAAAATAAAATATATTAGTTTCCAACCCTATCATCATGGGGTGTTACAGTAAGAAACAATATAGCACATGAAACAAAAAATTTCAAAGAATACTTGCAGTAGCTTGTTTTATGCAATTAATACATAGAAAAAATGGAACCACATTTGAATATAAGGTACATGTTCTGAAGAGTACCTGTTTTTCTGTTCATTAAATGAAATTCCTTTCAGCAAACAGTTAAGCCCAGCTTTCATTCATACAGCCAGTGTAGAGTGCAAAAGGTTTCAGTCAAGCCGTGTGCAGTGCCAGCCTATCACTGTACAGGAACAAGCACAATATTCTCAAAGCCTGTGCTCAGCACAAGTAAGAGATAAGTCAGTAAAAGACATTATTGGTACTATCTTTGTGGGAAAAATCAACAGAGTGTTTCAAATAATATGGGCAAAACTCGGTTTTGTATGAAGTGTGTTTATTGACCAAATTCTGAGCGAGTTATTGAAAACTGGATAAGCCCCTTAAAAAAGACAGTTGGGTGCCTTTGTACCAGCTCTTCACAGTATCATCAGTTCTCTCAGCTAAGCCCTCTTTGCTCTGAAGAGAAGAGCAAAGCACACAAAATAAAAACCTTTTGAGGAAAGGGGGACTATTGCTGATATGAAGCATGTTCCCAGAGGCCTGACTGGCAGAGGTTCAAAATGCACAATGCTGGTAACTTAGTTGAGTTGAAAAGCTATGGATTGTTTAGTGCTGCTTAGAACTTCCCGGTCAAGTTTACGTATACTATGCTGGGTTCTACTGGTTAGTTATCTCCTACCTGCCTCTTGAAGCAGGCTTGAACCATTTTCTAATGAAATTAATGCTTTATCCACAGATTTTCCAGTTAATTTTATTGAACTAGTTTAATAATAGACCACATACTCCAGCTACCACGTTAAAATAGTACTTAAAATGCCATTAAAATCTAGGAGAAGTGTCACACTAATGTTGATAGATTTAGAATCAAGCATATGGTGATGTCTTCTCCAGATACCATTATAAACCAGTGTTTATAAATGATCATGGGATTACAGAATAATTGAGGTTGGAAGGGACCTTGATAAATCTCCGGTTTAAACTCCTGCAGGATCATCCTTGGGATCTGACCAGGTTGCTTAGGCTTTACCCTGTTTGGTCTCGAAAACTTTTAAGAACTGATATTGCACAACCTCACTGTGCAACCTGCTCCACTGCTTGCCTGTCCTCACAGGGAAAAAAGATTTTCTTTCTGTCCAGCCTAAACCTCTCTTGTTTCAACTTACACAAATTTGGCAAGCAAGCACTCTGTCACTTCTTCCAGATAATGAACTGTAGCGGGTTTGGTTTGCAAACCGGGCGGAAACACCAATTTAGTGTAGTGGTTTGATCACATGCTTTTCACTTTGTGAGATAAGGATGAGAAGAAATGCAAAGCAGGCCTAAAACTTTAAAGAATATAAAGAAGTTTATTACTAACAGAATTAAAAGTAACAAGAAATAAAAAGAAGTGAAAGCAAAACCCTCTTCCCTCCAGCACTCTCCAAGCAAAACCACCCCCCCCTCCCTCCAGCACTCTCCCCTCCTTTTACCACCTCGCACAAAAGGTAAGAATTTTTGGTCAGTGTTACAGTCTTTAAAAGTCTCTTCCTTATGCTTAGGGAAAAAAGGTTCTCTTCTACTGATGCTGCAAACTTCTGATTTTTTTTTCACAGTCTCAGCAGTCCGCCCGGGAATTACCTACTGAAGTGAAATCTCTCCCATGAAAACTCCACAGTATATTCACACTGCAATCA
>VZTE01004144.1:805110-871746 GCA_013397775.1 Eulacestoma nigropectus | reverse complement strand
GCTGATGTTCAGTTCGGTGCGAGCTGTGCAGGCTGGAAAAGGAGGCTCCGCTGGTCCCGCTGGGTCTGCGCGGGCTGCAGGAGGGGGAGAGGACGCTCCCCCCGGGCTGCATGAAGGGGGAGGGGAGGCCCCTCCTGATTCAGAAGCCGAGCCGGGTGAATTCGGCTATCGGGCAGCCCATAGTTAGTTTAGCTGCTTGCGGCTCTGAGGGAAGGGAGAGGGGAGGGCAGGCAGGAGCCCAGGCCGGGCCCGGGCCCGGGCCGGGCCCGGAGGCCGCCCGGGGCTCGGAGGCCCCGCTTCTCCCTCAGGAGACCGGGAACCAGAGAGGAACTTCCCGCCCTTGCACGGGGTTTAAATATGCAAAATTCACAAAAGCGCATTGGCTTAAAGGCTTGTCAATCAACTCAGTTTCAACCCATGACATGAACATAAACAAGACAGATGATAAATTAGACCTTTCAGTACTACACTTTTTACTGAATCCCAGAAGCGTATGACTCACTACCCATTAATTAATTATCCAAGCCATTTTTTTACCCATCTAGTTTATGTGTGCATCAAGCCTGTAATGTCTCAAATTGATATGAGGATATACCAAGAGATAGTGTCAAAAGTCTTGTAAAAATCACAGTAAATGACGTACATTGCATCTCCCCTCATCCACAAATCCAGTCATTGCATCCCAGAAAGCAATCAGGTTGGTCAGGAATGATTTTTCCTGGGTCAATCCTTGTTGGTTGTTAGCACTTGGTGCCTTCTACATATGGTGAGAAATGTTCCCCAAGGAGATTCCCTCAGTGTTTTACTCAAGGATGGATGTGAAGCTGACCAGGTTGCATTTCACTGGGTCATCATTTTGGACTTTTCGGAAAATGCACAAGATATGCCTTTTTCCAGTCCTTAGCTTTTTTCCTATCATCTCTGGTTTCCCTGACCTATCAAAGGTGGTAAGAGTGGCAAGGACATTGGCCCTTTGGCTGTAGTGCACTCTGGTCACTTCTATGGATTTCTACGGATTGAGTCTGAGTTTCAAGGCCAGGTTGGGTGGGGCTCTGAGCAGCCTGGTCTAGTGGAAGGTGCTCCTGCCCATGGCAGAGGGGTTGGAACTGGATGAGCTTTAAGGTCCCTTCCAACTCAAACTTCCTTCTGTGATTCTATGAGTTCTCAAAAGCAGTTCTTGACTTGATCCTCATCCACTCCAAGTTATTCTCCTCCTACTCCAACCTTGCTTCTAGGCACTGAGGACCTTGTTGATGAAGACTAAGGCAAAGGCAGCCCTATACGTATCTGCGGTTACCAAATCAGACATTGTTCCTAAATTCCTCTTTGTTACTTATTTCTGCTTCTGCCTTTTGTATGCTGCCTTTTTGCATTGCAGCTCTGACTTGTGTGTTTTGCCAAGCCTGATACAGCTCCTTATTTTACTGTCTGTTGAGATGAGCTGCTGTTGTAACTGGAGCACACAGTCTTTAAAAAGCTGCCAGTTTTCCTGAGTACTTTTGCACTTCAGAGCTGCTTCCTGTGGGATCCCACCTACCAGTTCCTGATGACAATTGCAATTACAGTTATGATTGACTAATATCAGAAAACTAAGTTGTGAAACAGATGCTTAGATGTAGAGACAGATGGAACCCTGTTGTAGTATTCCTATTTCTGCAGTTTTAGAAATATCTGGTGTT
The DNA here is from genome assembly GCA_013397775.1 of Eulacestoma nigropectus. NCBI lineage: Eukaryota > Metazoa > Chordata > Aves > Passeriformes > Eulacestoma > Eulacestoma nigropectus. The sequence continues at coordinate 870,067 of VZTE01004144.1, read as the reverse complement.
TTTTCCTGTATTATAAACTTAAATTTTCAGATGCACTTTTATCTTTTACAGTATTAATTATATTTTTTAAAGAGTGCTTCTTCTCCTAATAAAATAAATTCTTATTCAGCCCAGCTTCAGTTGCTACATGAATAACATGGAGACACACTTTTTTCTCATCTAGTTGCTGCTACCTGAACATTTTTAGTTAAAACACACACCAACATACACCATATTGCCTCATCTCATTCATCCAGCTTGGGCTTTGATTTGGCTCCCAATGCATGTGTATGTCTTTCTGTGTATGCGTATTTTAAATCTTGAACCATCAACCACCAACAGCTTTTCAATGACTGCCTGATAGCAAATGGTCTGCCTTGGAAAAGGAGTGGTCAGAAGATCCAGGGAGGTGATGTTTCACCTCTACTCTGTTCACATGAAACCCCACCTGCAGTGCTGCATCCAGCTCTGGGGTCCCAGCACAGGCAGGACATGCAACTGTTGGAGCAGGTCCAGAGGCAGCCACCAAGGTGATCAGAGGGATGGAGCAGCTCTGCCATGAGGAATGGCTGAAGAGAACTCAGGTTGTTCAGGCTGGAAAAGAGATGGCTTTGGGGAGACGTCATTGCAGGCTTTCAGTACTTTAAGGGGGCTTATAAAAAAGAGGGAAAGTGGCTTTTTACAGTGACAGGACCTGACCTAGTAATAACCTGACCCAGAGATTTTACACAGATATTAACAATTAAAATATAGCTGTAAAATCCTTGGATATCAGCAAAAGTGCTCCGTTGGACAGGTTAAGTGTTGATTTTACTCAAAGACCAGTGTCAGCATTTACCTGTGTACAGTTTGAAGAAAAACATCTCAATCCAGAGAACAAATTGTTTTTTAGACCAATGTAAAGGGTTGATGCAGTTGGTTTGTTCAGTCCTTGTTGTGGAGTGTAAAATTCTACATGTCTTAAAAAGACCTCCTCATTTATTTCACTGGGGTAAAAGACACCACCACCCTCAACTTAAAAAAAAAAAAAGAAGTTAGGATTTTAAATCTTGGGAAGTTTGTATTTTCAAAACACAAGTAAATCACAAATGAAAACCTCTGTTGTCTCATACTGAACCTTTTCAAATCATTCCCTGTATATATATTACTGACACAAGCAAGAAGGACTGGGGAAATTTCTTTCTTCTGTCCTTTAAATTAGAATTTTATGAAAATCATAAAGAGGAAAGAATTATTCATTTGGCAAATAATCATATTAAATCACAATAACTGGAAATATGTGTTGACTATTTATTCTCATGTGCACACAAATACAGAGAAAATTAAAGATGACCAGAAGACCACAACTCTTTTCTGCAGTAACTTCTAAGATTTTGCATCAGCTCTCTGTGGAATAGGTAACAATGTATTCTTTACTGTAGCATGAAAATATCTTGATAATCAGTTTGCCAAAAAATATTTCAAAATATCAGTTTCAGATTAAAAACTAGTTCAGTAGGTGCTTGAGGGAGTTAAATATTCCTGTCAAAGCAGATGTACTAACCTTTAAACATCTTAGCATAGTGATGAACATGCTTAGATGGATATTCAGCAACCATAATGAAACCTGAGAGACCCACACAAAGTAAAATTGTTTCACTACCTGAAGAACTGTCTTTAGGAACAGCAATCAAATCTCTTGATATTCACCTTCTGTAGTGTAAATCATGCAGATCCCGTCTTAATTCATTTCCCCTGTTTCCGTACCTGAATGCAAGTTATCCTTCCCTAGATAAAATATTCCAGTTTCATTTCATTGCTGGTTCTCTGACCTGCTTAATATTAAACATGTAATTAAAGGATATGCTAATAATGACCTTGTTGCATTTGGAAAGAAAATTACATACTTACAAACCGATTTTTTATATTTCTGTGCCAAAGGATGTATCACCTTACCCAGCAGTACGTTTGACACTCACAAGGTGATAAATGGATTCTGTCTGTGTAGACTGAGTAAATTTGGTTCCCTTCAATTTGTTGCTATTTTTAGAATTCTATCTATTTTTAGAATTCTGTGAACAAGAGACATACAGATAATATCACAGATAGGTTACCACCCAACAAAGCTGGCTGGACTTCTGTCTCTGCAGGACTTGTTTCTGTTGGTGCTCCTGATGTAATCATCACATTAGTGGTATTTTCAGGTTCCTGCATTGCTGGTTCCCCACAATTTTTCTCCAAGGAGCTCTTGTTCTGACTGGCAAGTTAATCATTAATCTTTTTTTTCTCCATGACCCCTCATTATTTCTGTGTCAACTCTTCTATGGCGATCTCACCACCACGTGTGATCTCACCACATTTCTTTAGGAATAAGCTGGGATTTCAGACTGAAGTGACAGTCACCATCTAATAAATTTAAGCTACAGCAAAATGGAGGTAGATGAGGAAGTCATCAAACACTGCATCTCGCACATCAAATTGGAAAATAGGGCCATGATATTAACTCATGCAATTACAAATACATACATCTAGAACTCTGTAATGCATAGTATCAGAGCAGAACAAAACCACAGATAAAGTAAATCAAGCTCCTCAGGAAAATAGGAAGAAATTGCTAAGGTTGAATGAGCTTGGGGTTAAAGACTGTTTCAAAATGACCACTAAATTGAACATTATTAATAGTACTTTTGAAAATCAAGCTCTGAACTTGGCACAGAATCCATCATCATAATTCCTCGCCTGTCTTACATGTTAACTATGTCCAGATAACAGGCAAGATTTCCTGTCTTCCTATCTCCATAGTTGACTGCTGATATATCTTCCTGATGGCCTTTTAAAGCAAAAGAAATCAAATACTTCATGCAGCTTTCTTGCAGTCCGTGACAACGGAACATCAAAATTTTCTGCAACAGAGATGGCTTTGTAACCTTCTTCTGAAGAATAAAGTTGTTCTCAGCATTTTTTAAAGAACAAAGGGAGTTTTCTGTGAGCACTTAAATTCACTGTGTAAATTTAAAAAAATCAATAGTTATTTTGCTGACTTTCAGATGACCATAGTTCAGTGCAACACAGTCCAGCTCAAGGCAGTTTTATTTTCACTTAAATTCCAAGATGTACATTACCAAAATTTTGTTCCTGATCATTGTTTCCAGCATTTTGGCTTGGAGAGTCCAAGCTCAAATGCTGATCTCCAGAATGAAGAAAATTAGAGGGCTTTATCATACAAAACTTTCATAATTTTCAGGAATTTGAGAGTGTTAATTGATTGTGAAGATACAGGTTATTTGATAAACTAACCAGGAGGAAGTCACTTATTTCCTTGTGACCTTATGGAGTAGAAATTCCTTTGTGAATTAGGAAAAATAATTGACCTATAATGCTCAAAGCACCATTTCTATCAGTGAGCAGTATTTTTAGAAGTTGATGAAACATTAGGTTAGCCCTGGCACACAAGTTTGCTAGTACCTCTCCTTGCCCATTAGACAGATGTGTCCAGGGAAAGCTTCACTAACTTGTACAACTGTGCCCAAAGCTGGAAGTGATGCAGATGAAAAACACTAGAAGAAATAGACTCACATATTTAAAGATATTTAAATATAAGGCCAAAATAGCATTTTGCCCAAATTTTGTTAAAATCCATGAATGTTATTTAAAGCTCCTAGGCTGTGAGGCTCCTCTTTTCTATTAGTGTCACAAAACAACTTATTTTTATGACTTAGGAGCCACCATGTTTAATGGCACTTTTTACCACACTGCTGAGTTCAGCAAAGTTCCAAGAGAACTGGACTTAGCTCTTTGCAAGCAGCTTGATGAAGTCTCTCTGCTACAAATAAAGGAGAAATCACTGAAAAAGAAAGCAATTTAAAATTAACTGACATAGTACCTTCTTTTTATAAAGCCACTTAGTTTTAAACATTTCCAAATGATAGACTGTTTGTAGCAACAGGAGCAACATGGATGTATAAAGTTCAACTTTGCATATTTATACCTAAAGCTTATCAAATTGTTAGATTGCTATTATTTACTAATAAATTTACACATCTGATTCAAAACCAATACAATAGTAGGACAAGCTCAAGTGGGTAAACCATTAAAGATGCATTTTATGTTTCTGTCTGTTTTCACGGGATTTTATAAGGGTAGGTCTTCAGGCTCCTGTCTGCATTAAAGTCCAGCCAAATCCATAAAACAAAAACAGCGTTAAACAACTTCCCAAAAGACAGAAATAGCCTTTTAAACATTCACAGGAGTACTTTTTCTGTGTCTAATCCAAGCGGCCAGCAGGGTGAGATTGATGGGCACTGGCAGAGATGCATTTCATGAGGCGGCTGTCTGCTCGATGGCATTAGAATGGAGCTATCTGTCTTCATTGTGCTCCATTAACATGCCCCTCAGATCTATCAGGAAAATGTCTGCAGTCCTGGTTTATAAATTATTACCTCTGACAGTTAAATATTTTAGACCGTGTTTAGTAATATTGCTCACTGATAGTTCTTCACTCACCTACATATTTTTACAGTTTAATTTCCATATATGCTTAAAAAACCCAAAAGAGACATTTTGGATTTTTTTCCTAATGTAAGGGGATTTCTAGTCTGTGTGTGGTAAAAATGATTATCCAATTACTTGACTTCAACAGTGCAATCTATAGAAATGTGTTCCATGTCAGAAGAAGATAGGTGTTTACTAACCAGGATATATCTTCTTTAAAGTATTAGATTTGCCTGCAACAATTCATTTAAAGGTGAACAATCAGTATATGGAAATTATTATCATGATTGCTTTCAGTGTTGAGCATAAACCAGATATCCGACTCAGTCAGTTTGTTTCCATTTGCTCAGCTTTGGTAGGTCTTTAATTCTGTTTTTTATTTTGTTCCCACTGATTACATTCTGTTAATCAAACTTGAGAAATAAAAGTATGTACTAGTCTCTACACAAAATAAAGATTTCAAAGAAACCACAGTATTTTACCTTGTTATCTTAGACCTGAAGACCAGATAGTCTTTAATAAAATGAAATTTTATTCAATTTATGTTTAATTCAATATCTTCCCAAGCTGCATAGCCAGCAGTTTGCAGTGCATTTTTGAAGGCAGAAAAGAGAGGTAGAAGAAGACAGTGCTCAGAGGTAGAAGACAGTGCTCAATATTTAATAATGACCAGGCTAATTTTAATTTGCTATCCAGGCCAAGTAGGTTTTAAATGGAAATGTTTTAGTCTGCTTTAATAAATAAATAAATCCTCAGCTAAATATTTTTTTCTGCTAAAGTCCCCCTGGGAAAAGCATTCCCATATGGGATAAAAAGAATGTATGTAACAGCAAAACAATATTTTCTTTCATGAGTATAGATGAACAAGCATATATCAATTTTTGGTAAGGCAATGGAGAAAGTCAATTTCCCAGAAGCTTTTCTGAAAGAGAGCACTAGCACTGCCACCACATTGTCCCCTCTGCATGACAGTGTCAGTGGTCCAGATGGGATTTCAAGAATACAGGTGTTTCCTAAGAACTTTCACTTACATAACCTAATTGGCTTTTTGTCTTTTTATTATTTTTTTTTTTAAATTCTGCTTTCTAGCCCACTTCATGAAGCATGAAAAAATTCAGGAAGAAAGTAAGTGATAAGGTATAGATGAGTTTCAAACCAGAGGGTTATCAAGTTAACTGCACAGATCAGAGCCACAGGGGACAGTAGCTAGGAGGGAGATATCTAATAAGATATAGGGTTTAAAAAATCAGAAGTATACATGGAAAAAAAACAAAAAACTTGATAACTTAGGAAGCCATAACCAAATAATTTAGTTTCAATGCAGCTGAAGAAAAAAAGAATACAACAACCCCAAAGCCTGTTAGACAATATGAGCAGATTTCTATGAGGCATGCTTACAAGAGAAAATCGAGTCTAAGTTAACATGAAGGACTGAGTTTAAAACATCAGGTGGCTAGCCGGTTCTCCTCCAAGCTATGGATCACGTCAATTACAGCTGAGGGAAGATAAAAGGGTGAAAAAGGGAAAAGAATGTGGTACGTGAATGAGGAAATATGCTAAAATCTTGCATTTATAGCACCAACACATCTCGCTAGTCACTTTTCTTTGCTCCTTTTTATAACCTTTGCGTAAGGGTATAAATTGAAGAAACTCTCCTCACCTCAAGTTTTAAGTTTTGAAACAATGATCAACTACCTCTGGTCTGGTTAGACCCCACCTGGAGAACACTTCTAAGCTCTAGAGTCCTCAGCACTTGAAAGACATGAACCTGTTGGAGCCAGTCCAGAGAAGGCCACAAAAATGATCTGAGGTCTGCAGCACCTCTCCTGCGAGGAAAAGCTGCAAGAGTTGGGATTGTTCAGCCTGGAGAAGAGACTTCAGGGTGACCTTCTAGCAACCTTCTAGTGCCTAAAGGAGGCCTGTAATGAAGATGAGGACAAACCTTTTGGAAGGGCCTCTTGCGACAGATGAGATAGAAGACAAATTTTTTGCAATGAGCATGGTAAAATACTGTACCAGGTTGCCCTGAGATGTGGTAGATGCCTCGTCTCTGGAAACATTCGAGGTGAGATTGGACAGGGCTCTGAGCAACCCTGCTCATTGCACCGGGGTTGGACAAGATGACCTTTAAGGGACCCTTCCAACCCAAACTATTCTAGGATTCTATGAATCCTTAAAATTCATCAGCATACATTTAGATGGATGCTGATGCACTTAGCTCTAAGTTTTTATTGTATGACTCCAGCTTTTAAAGCCGTTGTAACACTAAAGCAAAAAACTATTTTTTTTTTCTTCTTCCAGTTATAGTAAGTTACATCCAAATTTAGTTCCTTAACAAGAAAAAGAGATTTTTTGTTTCTGGAATAGCACCACTTGTAACATTAAACATATATAGCATTTAGAAAAGGTCTTACAGAAGTAGGTGCCTTCATATTACCAATCATCATTATGGAAACTCACCTAGGCCAATAGAGATGATGATGAAATGCATAACATAAGCTTGCCTAATTTGAGAATGTAGCTGGTAAAAATGAATTGGCAGATGACCTTATTATCTTTTCACAGAAAAGGCTGATGCTTCTATTTCTTGTAATTTTTTTTTTTTTTTCAGGCTAAATTCAAAGATTATTGAAAAATAGCAGTTTCAGGATGGGTAAGTGAATCTGAATATGAATCTTCGCAGAGTATAAGAAGGATGCTATCAAAATTCTTTGCCACTTCAGGCTTTACAACTACTTTTCTTCTCTCAACAGGCCTGTTGTAAAGGGACATGGAGTAGAGTTGATCTAGAAGAACTTAGCACTGACTATCTTGGGATAGGCTACTCCCAGGTCATCCAGCATCTTGCTTTAGAGATCAGATAGTGCTAATACCAAAGGTTGATTATGCATATTTGGGCACGGGTCCAGGCTAAGCGCTTCCAGGGAAATATCACCCTGGTCTCAGTCACACGTTACGAAGCTGATGTGTTCTTACTGTGTGAAATTTAATGGGGATATAAAAATCAAACCCTTTATGGTTTTTCCTATTTTTTTTTTTTAAGAGATCCTTGACAAATGGCTGTGATAAATACTGGCATCCATTTAGCCTCTGTCTGAGGGACCTTGAATGTGATGGCAAGTAGGGCTGGGCTGTGGGCAGGTGGATTGTCCTGGACCACTGGGCAACCATTTGTCACAAAAAAACCCCCCATCATATCTAGTTAGCCACTTGATACAAAAGATCTAATTCAACTTAAAGTCACACTGGCAGAGGAAGAGGATATTTAGCTATGAGCAAAGTTGATTGTGAATGGAGCATTTGACATGTGAAAATCAATGAGAAGTTAGGAGCCAAGAAAGAGGTGTAGGTGTCTGAACACTTTAAACTATGCCTAAATAAGCAACTGTAAGCAACTGTTCACATTTAGTGCATTGTGTCCTGTAAAGTCTACAAGTCTTTAATAAACTGAGGCTAATTTTGTGTCATGTTTGCTTAAACAGATGAGCGCATGAAGCAATCATGAGAAGACACTTTGGTGCTTCAACAAGGCACTGAAATTAATACCTGTGTAGCATATGCCCTAGTTTCAAACTCGACATCAGAAAACTCCCTAGTGGTGGGAAATGCTATTTCCTGTTCAAAAGGTATAGGAAGGAATTTATTTTTTCCTGTGACAACAAAAAAGCACTGCAAGCCAGTTTTAGAGGCATGTAATACCAAGGATTGTTCAAACAGACAAACAAAAAATAGAAACTACCTCAGGTGGCTTACAACGTGGATTGTAGGGAATATACAATATGAGACTACATAACTACAGAGAAATTAAGGCAATAATTTAGCTACATGAAGATAACATCCAGTTTGGGGAAACTGAGGGACTAATAAAGAAACGGTTACATGTATCTGTGTAAGTGTAACTATTGCTAACCCATACCCTCTGAAGTTGTAGGGGAGATAGTTTTGAGGTTTGGGTTTTCATATATTCTGATTCTACATATTATGGTCGTGAAAATCACTAATACCTCAGGTGGCGGAAAATACTTCCTTGAGCAAATCCCAGAGTTATGTACTCTTGAAATACCGGAGGCATGCTGCATTTCTTTTAGGATATAGGTAAAACAAGGCATTAAGCTGTCAAGAGAAGAGACTAATTGGAAAATCAAGAAGAGATAATGGTAGGCAAATGTTGCAGCTTAGATGTTCAGAGTAGCAGGCAGCAGTCACAGGACTTCTTTGCAGTTACACAATGAGGAGATACAGAAAAAATGAAAGCAGGATAAATATTATTAGAAAAAATGTTTTAATTGCAAATGCAGTTACAGGCGTCACTAACTATTGTAGGTACATCTATTTTTAGAGTCCTATTCATATACTCGGGCAAGGCATGTAAGCATTTAGATATGAAATATCTGAGATAGTCTGAATGATAACAGGACCCCATGAATCACTGCCAAACAAACTTCACTCTACTACAGAAATGTTGAATGCGTGTTTGCCTGCTCAGCCAACCCAGTTGAGAATTCTTCATTCTGCTCTTCTCATGCTTAAGAAAATCTGACCATATTTTATTGAATGCAAATACAAGTGTTTCTCAATTGAGTACTTAATTGAAAACTCTCAGTTACTGATAGGATTCTTCAGAACGGCAATATGAACAAATACAAAATAATCTTTCATGGGCAGGATTCCTCTCTCTGGTTTATGACATATATTAATTTTCAGAGCAAAAAGAGCAAGGAAATGCAAACTTGTGATAACTTTTGCAGGGCAATTTTGTGTTAATGCTTTGTAACACTGATGTTGCAAGCTTGAGCACTTATGTACAAATCTAATGAGAAAATGAAAAAAAAGTATTTTAAAAGGAAATCAAAAAATGGGGAAAATTCTTTTCTGTTTTGAATGGTTGTAAGTTTATATTTTCTGCCTGAAGACTCTGGGAAAGGATAATTATTATTTTCTAGTGGCAGCATGCACTGCCATGTGTTTTTCTTGACCTAGTATTTGCACATGTCTATACTGCATATACCACATATAGGCTTATTAATATGCAAACATACACATGCATGCTTTTTGTGATGCTGAAAAGACTCTCTACCAGTGAAAAGGTATGTTATTGTTTACTTCCCAGAATATAAATGCTGCCTGCAGTTTTGATATTAACTGAAGACCAGTTCTTGGAGGTTTGGAGGTTCACCTCATTCTAAACAAGCATTATTGAGACACCATATCCTTAATGCCTATGTGCCTATGTAATTTAGCATAAAGGAACTGGAAGAGAGTGTGTCATGCCAACTGTGATAGTACAAAGGTGGAGTGAGGAGGAAGAGGAGCTGTTCCAGGTGTTGGAGCAGAGATTACCTTCCAGCCCCATGAAAACCCAAGATGGAGCAGATGTCCACACTGGAGGAACCCCTGGAGGACTCCAGACTGCAGCAGGTTTATTTTGAAGGACTGCAACCACACTGGAGAGGGGAAGAGTGGCAAAGGAAGGAGTAGCAGAGAAGAGACGCTATGGACTGACCACACTTCCCCCAGCCCACACTCCCCATGTTCTCAATCTTCCTTTGCTGCTCAGGGATTGAGGAGGAGGCAGAGGAATCAGGAATGAAGGAGTGAGGATGAGCCTGGGAAAAGGCTCTTTGAACTGGCAGGAAATTAAATTAAATCCACCCAAGTTGAGTCTGCTTTGGCAGTGATGTTAATTAGTAAGTGGTGTCTGTGTCTCAAGCTTGACCCACAGCTTTTCCTTCATATTTTCCCACCCTGTCCTGTTGAGGAGAGGGTAAGAGCGTGGCTGAGTGGGTGTCTGACAAGTAGTGAAGGGCAGTCCACAAAAACAAACTGTTGGAAGTCAGTGATTGCAGACCTGTGGGTTATGAGGTGACTACAAGGAGTAATATATAGGAAAGACAGTGAAATTTAGACAGACCCTGGAAAATCTTTGCTCCAAGTATTCACAGCAAAAAGTACCCTGAACATCTGGGAAGCTGTGTATATTATTAACCTTTAGAATGTATCAGCTTTACAGAATTAGTGGTGCCCAGAAATACATTCATTGTAAACGTAGCAAAGACAAATATTTTGCAAATTAAGTTGTAAAAAACAGGTATTCCATCCAACTTTATTTAATTTTGACAAGTTTTTCTTTCATATTAAAATTATTTCTCATGGCCAATTATGCTCTTTCTCAAGACAAGAATGTTTCCCTGCTAGAATTGTAAAGAAGAAATAATCCCAGGAAATTATTAATCTTTGGGTGTATGGAGGGAGAGAAATATTCTGAAGATATTAACTTAGAATTTATTTTAATTTATTCTATTTCTTTTTTTTTCTATTTAAGACCAAACAGGAAAGTGCCAAAAGCAGGTAGCTAGGCAATCTGTCTTCTTCAAGAATGAAAAAATAAAATTTCACATTTATACTTCCAAAGAGGAATCAGGAAAAAAACCCACAAATTTTCGCTTGGTTCCTTTCATTCTAGGAGTATTTTCAGTCTTTTTATTACAATTCTACTGTTACATCCCTACCAAAGAACTGTAATATTTAGAATTAAGTCTTATCTTTATGTCAGTCCTGGTTATATCAGAGTTCCCCACTTATACTTTTTGAATACGTATTTTCAAAACTGAAAGGTCTCCTTTCTGAAAGGAAAGATCTTGGTTGGTTCACATAAAGGCAGTCAAGGAAAACGTTTATCTTAGAGTTTTAGTCATAAAATATAGAATATTGAAACATTTTGTTACATTCTCAGTAATAAACTTCAAAAAACATAACAAACGTCTAACCATAAGCAGATAGTTAAAATCCTATTTGCTATAAAAGTACATTTTTAGCAACAGGTTTTTTTGGAAGTTTTATACATTGCACCCAGCCTAAGGAGAAATGAATTAGTGGACAGATTTTTCTGTTGCTTTAAATAAAGGGTGTTCATATATAAAATAAAGTCTAGGCAGGGAAAATAAGGTATGAAAAAGCGAATTGGTCCAAAGGATTTCATTTTCCCCAGTAGTGGAAATGACCTGCTAGAATATCTAGAAATCAATAGTTTTATTGATGGATAGTCAGTCGTTTTAAATAGACTTTTTGTTTTATATCACTTCTAGTTTTATAGACTTGTGGTTTATAACACACATAAAAGATACAAGCTTCATTTAATTTGGAATTTCCATCAGTACTTGAAAGCCTTCATGCTTAATTCATATTTAAATAATGACAATTAGTATCTGAATTTCCATGACATGATTTGAGGATAAAAACATTACAGAAAACCTTTAGTGTCAACTTAATTACTGCAGAGTTAATTATGATTGCTATCTCGAAGACTATTCTTTCTCTCAGAAAACCTGGAGTGCTAAACTTCAAAGGTGAAAGTTCTAGTGATTCAAAAAGTGATATCTGTCAGTTCTCAATTTCAGTATTTTCCATTTCATTTAAGGAGTACACATATATAATGAGAGATGGACAGAAGTTTCTTGAAAGTAGAAATTATTTTAGAAGCAATGTTTTTTGAGTTTTCTACTCTTTTAATTAAATGCGAGGTTGTTTGTTTTTTGTTGTTGTTGTTGTTGTTTGCTTTTGCTAATCTCCAAGCTTCCTATGCTGCCAAACACATCACTTTGTTATCACAAAAGAACAGAACAATGCGAAGTAGTGTGGGTGATTTCCAGTGCTTTTTGTTTGCACACAGTGCTCCAGAGATACAGCTATGATGAAAACTAATTGAAAATTCCCTGGAGTTCCTTATGTACCCCTGAGTGCTTGAGATTCCATGCAGAAATATCTTTCTTTTAGTCCCCTTGGGAAAACACAGAAATATAAAAAAGTATTCTTCCTAGCAGGCAGCCAACCTTTAAGACTAGTCAGTACTTACTATGATCCTTTATTTATGTCCATCATCTTGAATATTCCACAGTAATTCCTGAAGTAATCATTAAAAATGTGCAATGTACTTGCAAGCATCATTATTTTAACATCCTTCTTATACATATTCTTAAAGGAAAAGAAATACTGCAAGCAAAACAGAGCAGTTATAAATTCTATACCTCATAGAATCACAGAATAGTTTGGGTCGGTAGGGGCCTTAAAGACCATTTCCTTCCAACCACCTGCCATGGGCAGGGGCACCTTCCACGAGACCAGGTTGCTCAGAGCACCATCCAATCTGGCCTTGAACACTTCCAGGGATGGGGCATCCACGGTTTCTCTGGGCAACCTGTGCCAGGGCCTCACCACCCTCACAGGGAGAAATTTCTTCCTAATATCTGATCTAAACCTACTCTCTGTCGGTTTGAAGCCATTCTCCCTTGTCCTGTCACTCCAGACCCTTGTAAATAGTCTCTCTCCATCTTTCCTGTAGGCTCCCCTCGGGTAATGGAAGGCCACAATTAGGCCACCCTGAAGCCTTCTCTTTTCCAGGCTGAACAACTCCAGTTCTCTCAGCCTTTTCCCAAAGGAGAGTGATCCATCCCTCTGATTGCCTTGGTGGCCTCCTCTGGCCTGGCTCCATCAGTTCCATTTCTTCCTGTGCTGAATGCAGCATTGCGGGTGGAGTCTCACAAAAATATCAAATATATAAACTTCAGGAGTGTATATATGGGAAAGATCTGTACAACAGTCATTGATTTTTCTTTTCCCAACCTGTTCCTGAGGACAGGAATGGATGGCATTGTATTAGATAAAGATAACAGAAGAATGGCCTGATTGCAATTTATGCTGATGATATACTCTCTCCCTTCACTTTCTTCCTCTTTTTGCCTGTATGTTTGTTACAGGCAATTAAACAGGTGATGGATGAACCCTCAGCTCTTGGATTTTACTGCAAACTATACAAAGTTTGAAAACACTACTATGTGATATGAATTATGAGCCCTTACTGACTAGTTTGCATTTCAGTTGGCCTTGAAGAGTTTTACATGTGTGAGCCATAAACAACCCACGATAATGGTAGAATCTGAAGAAAATAAAAATTCTTTATCAAGAAGTGAAAAACAGTAGCAACCCTTACCATGATTTTCTTTTGGAATAACCAAATGCTGTGCTGTATTTGCTATATGTCTCCCTGCAAGGAAGAATGGCAAAACAGATTTACACATTTCTCAGTTTGAAATTGTTGCTACTGTGTTCAGGAACAGAACCAGATATAAAATTCTGCAGATGAGTTTGTCATTCCAAATATATGCTTTCCATGTTGTGAAATGCAAAACCATAAGAGCATGTGTGCAGTGCAATGGGTGCACTGCCTTGATTCACACCTGCATTAAAGTACATCTCTCACCACCTTTCTTGAAATCATTGCACCACTTGCTGATGACAGGATAAAGAAGTCCATGACTGTTTCCATGACTGTTTTCTGCTCTTTATGTTGCCAAAAAAAAAAAACCAGAAAAAAAATCCCGTATACAAGAGAGAAGCTGAATTTTGTTTGTTCCTTTTTAATTCCATGCTTTGGGGAAGTAAAATATACTAAAATAAAAACACTGCAAAATTTGATGGGCAATGGATTTCCTTGTCTAAACTAAGAAGATTAAAACTCTTTCTTCAGATTTCTCAGGGAACACTTTTACAAACCCTTAGCTTGTAATCCAACTCCTATAAAGAAATCCTGCTTATTTCCTGGAGAAGTAGGGCTTCTATAAAGCATTTAAAATTTTGGGGAAGATGTTTTTTTTCACTAAAAGACACAGGTCCCAAGGTCCTCTCTTCTGTGCCTGGGATTTGTGAACTCACAGTATAAGTGGCCTGTTATTTGAATTTTAATTGTTTGGGCTTTTTATCTAACTTTTAATTTAATTAATTCCAAGCCTAATATATTGAAGATTTCCTTATTTTACTGTGTTCTTAAAGGTACTTAACAATAGGTAGAAGTTACAAAATAAAATCTTTGAAAAGCATTAGAAAAATAAAAGCATTTTATTGTTCTTTACCACTCATGAGTTATGTTCATGACTTGCAATTAAATCCATTCAGGAAGGCAAATATTTATTCACTACTAAGTTCTTGCTAACAACTGTGTTATGCGTATATTTTTGTAATATTTATCTGTTCTCTCTAGTAAAGCATAGCAGGGGATATAATATAATGCTTTAATATACTTCAGAATGTTAACTGACATCCTTTAAAACTTAATTCCTGGTATTTTTTATACTCATTTATTTTTAAATGCCTTGAAAAAACATAATGCTACTAGAATCCATAATAGAGCACAGAATAATTTTAGTAGTTATTTTATGTAAATATATCCAAAGAGTAATTCATCCAAGCACTCTAGTTGCTTTGGAGATGCTGTTATAAACTCTTCATTATTTTATGAAACAATGAAACTATTAATTAGCAGTGTAAATGAATCTCCTAATAAATTTGAAAGCTGAACACAATCAAAATATGTAATGAAATCTTAATATTATGGGAATTAAGCATTTTTTAGAAGAAAACATGTTAAAACATTGTACAGGAAAAAAGTATATCTTCATTCTGGAGATAAATACCTTAAAAAAAGTGCAAATTTTTCCTGTGTTATTAAAAAGAAACACTGGGCCACATGGGAGGCAGAGAGGCTTCTCTGATTGCCCTCAGTGGAATCATGGCTTAAGCTTCCAAGACTCCCATATAATATATAAGGAAATTCTGCCTCACAGTCAAAGGGGAACTCATTACTCAGTGTGAAGTGTGATCCTTGCATGGTCTCTTCTCTGTGAAGAAATATTAATCATGTTCGTCTTTGCTGTAATAAGATGCTAAACACTGTCATTTAGCACTGCAGAGGTATAAAATTAAACCTCTCTATACACTGCTATGGCAAGGCTACATTTCATAATAGCAGGCGGCTGGGCCCATTCACTCCCTTTGATGAGAATACTTTTTCCCATGATGCTAATAATTTCATTTTTATGGATGTAGTCCTTTGTGTAATCAAATATAGAGCTTGATCCTTTGTTTATTGCAGGATTGAAGCCAAAGAAAGTAGCTGTCTATTATTAGATTTCATTATGGCATAATTAAATTGGTTAAGGGTACAATTTTCTACGGAAACTGTTCATTTTCCAGTAAAACCAGTAATATGAAATTATGTGTAGAATTTGTCACATCACAGTGCCTAAAGAAACATCTCTGCTGGCTTAAATGTATAACAGAACAGCTGTGCCAATTTGAAGGAACTGTAGTGTGTTAACTATATCCATATAATTATATTGGTATTATTTTTGTATGAAAATAAGTCTTAAAAGAGCTAACAGTTTGGCACAGGGAAAGGTTTATCAAGCTTCAAAGGCACGAGCTAATGGAGTGTGCCTGAAATTCACAAAGAGAAAAATTAGCAGGAGATCAATTACAATACTAGTAAGAATATTAGTGGTGACAGAAAACTTGAAGAGTATTTTCAGAAAGGTAAAAAAAAAAAAAAAAGACAAGAACCCAAATGAAACAGACCTTGAAACCTGAGCTTTCATTTTCCTTACAAGGGATGGTAACGCAGGTCTATGAGCAAAGTCATTGCCGTGAGTAAGGCTTGCAAAGAAGTTAGAGGTACAGAACTAAAATCTACATTTGGAAGAGTATAATTTCTTTGTGAGATTAATAGTATTCAAAATGAGTTTAAAAGGAAGTCATTGACTTTTTCATTGTAATGTTGTAGATGTCAGATCATGTACCTCTGTTAATCTTTCACATGACAGATCAATATTGTCACAAGCTGTGCTTTCTCTCCAGTAAAACTGAGTAAGAATTACATGAAAAATCTTATATATATATGTACATATATGTGTATAATGGTGACTTATGCAGCTTATGTTCAGCTACATATCCAGTGCTGACTCATTTCATCTCATCAGGCTATTTTTTGAAATGTGATGTAAAATAATCTGAAAGGAACTACATCTTATTAGAAAAAGGACTGCTGCAGGAAAAAGTCGATAAAGTCAAGCAAATAAGTCAATATTAAGCTTGTTGAAGCGGTGTGACAGATCTAAAGGCAATTGAAAGCATAGTAGGGCCTTTTTTTTTTTTTTTGCCGGTTAGAAAATGCATACAAGTATGTGAATATGTCTGTGTGTGAACGTGCAGGCAGACACACTAAAGCAATCCTTCCCCACCTGCAGTGCTGCATCCAGCTTTGGTGTTCCAGCACAGGAAGGACAGGGACCTGTTGGAGCCAGTCCAGAGGAGGCACCAAGGTGATCAGAGGGATGGACCAGCTCCTCTATGAGGAAAGGTTGAGAGAACTGGGATTGTTCAGCCTGGAAAAGAGAAGGCTTTGGGGTGACCTAATTGTGGCCTTCCAGTACCTAAAGGGAGCCCACAGGAAAGGTGGAGAGAGACTGTTTACAACAGCCTGGAGTGACAGGAAAGAATCAGAATACATTTAGATTAGATATTAGAAAGAAATTTTTCCCTGTGAGGGTGGTGAGGCCCTGGCACAGGTTGCTCAGAGAAGCTGTGGCTGCCCCATCCCTGGAAGTGTTCAAGGCCAGGTTGGATGGAGCTCTGAGCAACCTGGTCTAGTGGAAGGTGCCCCTGACCACAGCAGAAGGGTTGGAAATGCATGTATAAGGTCGCTTCCAACTCAGGGTTTTGATTCCATGATCTATTTTCTTTAGAAGAAGAATGAATAGTTTATTGCATTCAGGTTGGCTTGGTGTATTAAAATTATTAACATTCCTACTCTTATGTAGCACAAGAGAGAAAGTTCTGGATCTGCATGCTAGGAATGCAGCAGATGGGTTAAGCAAAACTCACTCCAAATGCTCATTGTGGATATACCTGGTGTGACATCATCCATGCAGGTATACTTTGTAAAAAAAGATGTTTGTAAGGGGAAATAGATGAGGGGCAAGGTCCTGATCAGCGATGTGTGTGTTACATTTAACAGATAAAGTTTCATGTCTCTCTAAAAATGAATTACAGCTATTAGTATAAGAGAAGTCAGTATCATCTTTCCAGCTGTACAATAAAAAGTTTTTAGGAAATTTTTTACAAAAGTAACAAGCAGAAAACATTCATAAGACAAAAATTGCACTAAAATGTGGCTGTAGAGCCAGGAACTGAGAGATGCAGCAACATCAAATCCAGTGAAAGAATGAATCATTTATTAATTTTACAATCATTTTTATATAGTCTAGTTCCGTAAAGCGATTGGACAATATTCACACTCCTCCTAGGGTGATTGGTTCAGGTTCTATCACATCCATGGTAAAACATTTCTCAGTGTACCATAAACAGAACTTAGCAAACACCAGATGTGAATATCGTCTGCATATACTAACTTACTGTTTTCTTATCCTGAGTGAGAAAGGAAAGGTTCTCAAAGAATTAATGCAAGAAGCTGGAAAACTCATCTGCTAGCAGCATTTCGGTATCCACACTAAAAATCTTATAAGCAAAAAGATAACAAGTTCTATGTGTTGTCTGGAATTGATTTTTGGTGTGATTAATGTTTTAACAGGATAATCATATTATATAAAGTTATTATTGCTAGTCTAGGTACTAACATTAAATACTCAAAGCCCAAATCATCTCATCATCTCTTTTACAGAAAAGCTTCATTACACCCTTGAAATCTCCATAACACTCTTAATGTTGTTATTCATTAACTTTGTAGTATCTTTTGGGTGTTATGTGCATTCTTCCAGTGTTCCTCCAGATCCTAAGACTGACATAGCTAGTTTTCTTCAATAGACTGGAGTAGATTTGGAAGCGGTTTACAATGAGTCATCAAGCATCTCAGTATTTTGCTAATGGTCCAAGGTTGACATGGCTCGATTTTTGCATGATTCATTATGTAGATCAGAATTTGCTTAGACCTATAATTTTCCTAAATTTGTGGTTTAGACCTTTTTTATTAGTTTCAAAATCTATGTTTTTTATATTTTTTCTTCCCTCTTTCTAATCTCTAAAGCTGTTTTTACCTGACCCACAAAATTAGACTCCTTTCATAACCAGCAACCATGTTGGTTCTTTTCAGTCTGAGGCTTCTGTTGACATATTTTATCTATTTTTTTTTAATACCACTGAATCATGAAAATATCTGCTGAACCTCAACCAAGTTCAACCACTGTAAAAACAGTCCCTACATCCTTTTATTGTCATGATTTAAATATATTTGGATTGAGGAGAATGGACTCTAGCAGTTCAAAACAAAGATGTCTAGTTCTGAGTAGAAAAGAGATTGTAACAATTGTGCTTCTGCTGTAATATATTTCACTATTTGAAACTGTTAAACCCAAAGTAAAAAAAAAAAATAAAATGCAATTTCCATGGAAAAAAAGCTTTAAAACCTATGTATAAGTATTAGCAAGGTCAGATTATCTCAAAGTTTCAACTACACTGTGGTTATTTATAATAATTAACAAGAACAAAAAACTGAAAAAAAACCCCAAAACCCCAAACAAAACAGACGCATATTCAATTTATTCAGAAGTTGAACCCATATGAAATAAATTGTGGCTTGGCTGCCTCAAGACGTTGGTTTTACTGGAGTTACCAAGAAAAAGACACAACTGCTTGTTCTTCTGTTTCCAGTGCACAATTTAGCTCCATGACCCTGGAGAATTCCGCTATTGGTATTCAACTATGACTCAAACTATCTGACAGAGAATATTTTGTAGAAATCAATAATGTTGAATGTATTAAAGATGCACTGAGATTGTTTTATGAGTAAACTGGGCAATTTCGAAGTACTCTAAAAATCCAGTAAAGCTCTCATTTTGCAAGTGAAAACATGTGTTTTGTATATTTTTATGGCAATACTTAATGAGGAGCTAAGAAGAAAAGAATATTAACTTTCTTTATACATTGATTTCAAAAATAGAAATTCTTCTCCAAAGACTGTACACTTATTTTTTACCTAATAGCTTGGAGTAGTGTCACTTTGGTACTATTAAAAGCAAGGTTAGATTTTAATCCAACAAATGAATGTACACAGTGGCTCTGATCCAACACAGATGTTACTTATATATATAATTGTATGTATAAATATATAAATTTGTATATTTGGCATATATACTCAAATGCTTTGATGACCTAGGAAAAGAAAAAAGAAATAGTCAGAAGAACTTCTAGCACTCTCAGCTTGACAAAGTCTATCAGAGCTGCAAGCAGGCTGAATAGTGCAGAGCAATAAGCATGATTTTTTGGTTTGGTTTTTTTTTGTTAACAATTCTCTTAAGGTTAATTTTGCATTTCCTTTTTTCTTGATGATGTCATTGTTGTCGATTTTTTATCTCTTTTTATACCATTATAATTATCTCTTTAAGTTGTGCTGCTAAACAGAGACACCAGAATTGCTTTTACTTGTGTGCCTGGCTGCAGATTTGTCCTTCCCATCTTCTTAGACAACAATGAAGTGCATCTCCTGTCAGAACTGGCATTAAAATATCATTTTACAAATCAATGGATATGAAGGAGTACTCAATATTTTGTCAGAGTAATTTGACTTTCCTTTTGCTAATGTTGCATACTTTAAACAAAGGTTTTAAAAGGCACGTGGTTGTTTCCTGGTAGCCAGTCAAGAAGGCTGTCCTAGAAGCATTTACAACTATGTTTGTGATTGCAACTGGGAATAACCCTAGACATTGCTTGTTTTCAGGTGTCTGCAGAAAGGCTCAAAGCAATCTGATAGAAGGAAATCAGAAATGCATTTTCATTTCGCTCTGCCTTTTCCATAAAACTTTATACTCAATTGTCTATCCCTGAACCTACTGTTAATAGTAATGTTGATGTATTTTTTAGAAGTATGCATCTTTTCAGCTACTTATTCAGTTAAGTTACCTCCCCTAAATCCAGCATACTTTTTAAACTTTGTATTAAATTTTGGAAAAAAAGCACTGAAACACAGTATCTCCTGTTACACTTAAGAAAAACCCTTAAGAAAAGAAAAACTTAATGAACTCTTCTAGGTGTTCAATTTTTGATTGTGCCACATACAAAGGTAGGTCTTAATATCACTACCACATGTGAATACAGTGAATGATGCACAAAAATAATGTTTTTATCAGGTTGGACTATCAGTCTGGAGCAGAAGCCTATCTTCTTTAGATATCAGGTGATATGTAATGTCCTGACACCTGGCAACTATATAGCTCTTCCTTCATACAACTTTTGGATAAATATCTCAGGACTTTCAATTCTATTTGCAATAGTACCCTTGAACACCTGGGTTCTTGTAAATCTTGATTTAATTTGTACTTAACAGGTATATTTATTAAAAATGCCACAGAAAGTAATGACTGTAGGCTCACCTCTCTCTAAAATTTTGTCCTTTTATAAAATTTTTCTTTTCAAATTACTGAATTATGTGGTCCCTGTAAATAACATCAGCAAGTATTTCCCATTTTCATAAGTAACAAGGTGACCAAACTCATGGGGGAGATACCATGAATTTCCACTGTCCAAATGAATTACTCTAAAGACTTTGATATGATAACGTCACTTAATTTCACTTTCACTAAAAGTTTACGTCTAAGCTTCTGTGCTTAAGAGGGTATTTGCAGAGGATATTCTGCTCCACCTACAGTAGGTTGCTACAGAAAAAAGAGTAGCTCTTCCCTTTGACCAAAAAGGATGATATGACCAGTTGTTAGTTAACGTAATTACTAGTTTTGATCACTAGTCTAGCTCTTAAACAGATAAAATTAGATAATCTCAATTCTACCTCTTGTTTACATTAAAAATAGATTGCTTTTCAATCACATTCCCTTCTCATTTCAGAGACGAAGTGTTTTTCTGCTCTTAGTATTATTATTTCTGAAATAAATGAGATGACAGAAATGTTTTTCTCTATAAGTACTTACAAGTCTTGTTAAAAGACCTGAATAATAAGCAGTTTTTCTATTCTCATCACATATTTCCTCCTGATTCTGACAATATATACAAGAAAGAAACTACACAAGGCACCAAAAACTTTAAGTATTCTCTTTGACAGAAAGAAGTTTAAGAATATTGGGACAGATTAAGAAATGATGAAGCCAAGTTAATGTGACATTTTTTATAGATTTCAAGATATTGGAATAAACTTAGAAGTCTATCACAGAGCAGAAATTGTTTTGCAAGTAACTAGACATCTTAATTGATTTCCAATGGTGCTTTATTGCCTGTGTTTAACAAAATATTAAGTGTTTGGCTCTTGTCTGTAGGTCATTTTCTTCATCTGAGAACAAAAGAAATAAAATCCCCACATTTTAAAACCAAAGAAACAGAGAGCAATCTGCACAGCACTTGGCTCCCTGAATCAGTTTATTTCCAGTTATTTTCTTACCTCATAATTTTTAATAGCTATCACTATTTTTATATGGCTTTTTATGAAATCAAAGAATTCACAGTTAAGAAAAAGCTGTCCTGGACTTATGGTTAGTTTGCAATTCTCTTCAGATAGTATAAAGAAGTCAGACAAAAATCAGAGGTTATTGGAGTGAGAGGACATGAGGACACAAAAACCCCAACAAAACCAAAGACAAAACCCTAAATCTTTAGATACAGGAGCTACTTTCATCTGCAAGTGATTCTCTATGCTTTCTGTAGAAATTAATCGGTATGTGACAGAGGTGCAGGGTATTGCATTTGAAATCTTTTAAAACTTGTGTTCATCCTGTGTGAGTTGATCCAAATCTTCAAAAAGTCACTTCTAATTTCAGCTATTGCAGTCGACATGTGACATGAGGTGAAGTGATTTTACTTGCTGGCAAGAAAGATTTTCTAACAAAAACTTTGTCAGCGGTTTTGTTTTTTGGGTGGGTGGGTTTGTGTTTTTTTGTTTGGTTGGGTTGGTTTGAGGGGTTTTTTTGGTTTTTTTTTTGTTTGTTTTGATTTGTTTTGATTTGGTTTGTTTGTTTTTTGTTTTTTCCCCTTTTCTTCTATTTAAAGAGGTATTTGGATATTTAAACACTTCCAGTACTAAATCATAATTATTGAGCCTTGATTTAATAGACAGGTAATAAATTTTCCTGTTTGAAAGAAGATAATTTTTCTCTGAATATTAAACAAATCTATGATTTATTATATTTTACATTGTGAATTGTGTTATATGTGCCTTATATTTTGGTCTATAGTTTTAAGGCTGCATTCCATAGACAAAGAAAGGGACTGGTTCCCTGATGGGGATAATTAGAATATTTGGAGTTGGAAAAAGGAATATATGAATAGGAATGGGCTGCTTTTGAGGAAAAACAGTGATTGTTTTTATTTATTTTTTTTTTTACAGTGGACAGTAAACCTTGAAATGTGTGTATTTGGGGGACTGGAGCATATTTAGACACATGATAGTGAGTAAATTTTGGCTTTGTGTAATAAGGACACCTTGAAATGATATCTGTGAGAATGCATGATTTTAACCACAAAAGTTTTGATGTGCTATAAATATGTTACTACTTTGGATGTTACTCTGCATGTTACACATTTTGTTCTGGCAGAACTTGAAGAATATGTATACATAAAGTGCTACTAATTCCTTGTAATATTTCATTCATTGATTAACACCACTATAATTAATATTTTGATTGTCTTTAAGATAAAAAAGCAATTAATGTTGCATCTTATAAATTATTGAATTATTACTTACCTTCTCTTTAATTTCAGTTTCATTTGATTTATTGTGTTTTAACACTCCTTTTAATCATATTACATATTGTTATAGAGGGAGAATTCACAATGATTACAAAGTTCCATGCCTGTAGTAATTTCAGTTTCCTTGCTTTAATAAATGTGTTACTTTCTATCAAAGATGGTGTGATATAAGAACTCCTATAAGAATCTTTTTAATTTTTTCACCCCAAAATACATGACCAAGCTCTTTTTGCATCTTTTTTAGCTTATTGAAAGAATAAGTGCATTGCAAGAAAAATACACAATTACTGTGCTCTAAAAAAACAATCCTCATTCAATATTTTTTTTCATCTAGAGACAAACTTCATATACTATTATGTCAGAAGAATTTCTATTTTTTAAAGTGGTTGAGAATACATTTTGTATTTAATTTTTAATAATACAAATATGAGGATAGTTGAATTTCTGTGTTTAAATCTTCTAAGCATGTGAATTTGTTGGTGCCGTGTACAAATAATAGACTTGTCACAAGCTTAGCTTTGTGAGTATTAACATGTATATAATGTCTTTTATAGATCCATTAAAGTACATATTACAGTCTATTCAATCAGGTAATGGCAGGGTGGGTTTTTTGCTATCTTTTTTATCATTTTATAGAAATACTGATAGATAGTGTCTAGACATTTCAAATATCGTCTAGAGTTTAGAAAACATGAATGTAATCTTTAGAGTCATGTATCAAGACTATATTTTTCTTTCATCCCACTCTAAGCATTTCTCTAAGCATGTGCCTGATACTATTTTTCACAGTAATGATATTAAGTGAAACCTTCACGTCTGAAATCAAAAAAAGGCTTGAAATTTTTGAAATACATAAAAATAGGTGAAGAGGGGGGTGCAATACAGATAAACAAAAATATATGTAGTTAAAACATTGAAAGCGTAGAAATGGTTCTTCATACTTCGTTAGCAGATCATGTATTTTCTTATGCAAACTTCGTATGTATCAAACTGACAGAGAGTGGGTTTAGATCAGATATGAGAAATAAATTCTTACCTGTGAGGGTTCTGAGGCCCTGGCACAGGTTGCCAGGGAAGCTGTGGATGTCACATCCCTGGAAGTGTTCAAGGCCAAGTTGGACGGGGCTTGGAGCAGTCTGGTGTAGTGGAAGGCATCCCTCCCCATGGCAGGGGGTTGGAAGGAGATGGTCTTTAAGGTCCCTTTCAATCCAAAACATTCTATGATTCCATGATCTTCAAGTATTTTTAATTTCAATTAAATTGATATTTTTATGTGTCACTAGTTCTACAATTTCACTTCATAAGGAAAAATTAATATTTTTTTAGAAATAATTTCCTAGACATCACTTTCTATTCTTGATGTAGATTATTTTTTAATGTCTTAGAACTACAGCTTCATAAAATTCATTGTCTTAGAGGTCAGGATTTATGCCTTTACTCCACTGAACTGCAGGAAAGTTTGCACCAATGAATCTTATCCAGCAAGTTAAAATCCCCTTCTTGTACCTTTTCTCCCCATAGAAGTAAATGACCTGGTTTTGAATCTGCATCAAGGAAGAGCTTAGCATTATGTAAAGCTGATTAAAAGATAAATAATTTTTAAAAACTCAGTTTGTCATAGGTTTAATTTAGCTATAAATTTATCATCTCTAATCTCAGCAAGTCTTGCTTCTGAAGACATTGCCGCTAGTTTTTGTTGTCTGTTTTTAAAAAAATATATATTTATTCTTCCAATGTCTTTTGATAGTTGACAGAGTGCTTTATATTACCACATAGCACTTTTTTTTCCTGTTATATCATTGTTTCTGATCAAAAATTCAATTTTGAATTGAAATATTATTAGCTTTTTCCCCAACTTTTTGATTTATTAATTTTATTTTATTTCTCTATGACTAATTAAAGTAACATAGTCACAGAGTTTAAGCAGCTCCAGATTTGACAGTACACATTCAATTGTCCTGATGATTTGGTGGCACCTTCTCAGATAAACTGCTTAAGGGTAAGTTCTTTTCTATCTGCTTGAGTTTTTTTCTATTTTTCACAGGAGACTGTGTAACCTACAGAATAGTAATGCTTCCACCTATAAAAAGAGGGAGAACCTACACATGGCGATGGTCTTGTTGAATAATTAGAGAATATTATCAACCAGAAAAGCAACAAAAACCATTGTATTGGACTTTGTCTCTTCTCAATGAATGGATGAATGCTGTGTCCTAAGCAGATTTCTGTTTATGAGCATTACTTTTTCATAGAATCATTGAATCATAGAATGGTTTGAGTTGGAAGGGACATTAAGAGCATCTGAAACTCCCTTGCCATGGGCAGGGACACCTCCCACTAGACCAGGTTGCTCAGAGCTCTATCCAACCTGGCCTTGAACACTTCCAGGGATGCGGCCCCTTTGCTCTTGAGTGGTGTCTTCTATTTCTGCCATGAACAATTTTACTCTTTGAGCCATATTATTTTGGCATGCTGCAATCCAGGACACAATATCTAAATGCTTTTTTATACAGCCTGGGAAAGCATCTCCAGGTTCTGGATCACCTGTGCCAGAAAACATCCCTGGAAATGCTTACAAAGTCTCAGTCAGTTGTAATTCATGCTATAGAAATATTTGGGCTTTAAGTCTTATGCAACTTTTTGAATTGTGTAGAAACTTCATTAATTTTTTTAAGCATGTGTCATCTCTCCCCCTTCTTATAGATCTCCTTCAAGCTAATGCAAACTGTAAAAATAGACTGTTGAGCCTGCTGGAGAAGCCATGTTCCACACCATTGGAAGGAAATAGTGCTTATATTTTATCATCAGTGCTCAGGAATTATAGCAGTAATAAGTGTTTTTCAAGAAAGATTTCTACTCTTCTTCCGAGTGAGCTGACAAGTCAGTTCTGATGATAAAAGCAAGTTTTGCAAAAGTAAATATGGGTCTCACCTGCCATGGCTTGCTTTCCAAAGGAGGATGTTGTTGGCAACGTAATGCTGGCTGCACAACTTGGCAGTACTTTGTGAATATCAGTAAAATGCATCACGTGTAAAATTATCACTTCTTGAAAAGCGAGTGTGGAAGCCTTTGCTGGCATATTTGGGTCACCTCATGCTCTTCTTCAGTATTTGGTATTTGCAGCACCTTATTTCCTTTTGTCAGTTATTGTGATGCTTCTTGTACCTTCTATCTCTACTATTATTTAGAGTTCCACAAAATTACTTCACTGTTAAGACAGCAGTCCTTGTCAAACTAAAATAAATATGACACAACTGCTTGTTATTTTTCTTTTGTAGGAGAAGGTAATCTCAGGGTCTTCTGAAGGAGTATTTAAGCATGAGATACAAGTTATTAATTTAGACTCCTCTGCAGTCATTTTTTGACCACAGTAAAAAAATATTCTGCATTTTTTCTTCTCCAACCTCTCCACTATTTTTTTTTCAATCTAAATTACTCCATTTACTTGGATAGGAGATTTACTATGCTTGTGTCTTCTTACAGGGTTTTTTTTTGGCCACTGGTTTTACTTTCAAGTCTACTTAATACACATTGCAGACAATACACTGGGCTGCCTTTCTTGTCAAACTTGGAATTCTGGTCAAGGCTACCATGAAACAACCAATGACAAAAATTGTTTTTGTTTCATAAAAGTGTACCTAAAAGCAGAACCTGAACCGTGCCCTGTATACATGAAATTAAATATTTTCTTTAAATTTGCTGCTTTAAATAATTCCAAGAACTAGCATACTAAAATTACTCTGTGTGCTCCCTTAGTGTCTAGAAACCTGATAAGACGTGACTGAAGTCCAGTAGAGTTTGACCCATTTGCAAAATGACAATTCCTGACTTTCTTGCACGAGAGACCTAATGGTAAAAAACCAGGGGAGGGAAAAAATTTCCTTTGAAATTGCTGATTTCTAAAAACATACATCAGGGTGTATTTGATGAATTTTCAAAGATTTTTCAAACTTCTGAAATTTTGTCAGAATTTTTCAGTTAAATATTCTTCTATAAATGTAATTTTTTTTTTATTGTTCTTGTTTGAAATTCAGGTTTGAAAAGTTGTGTTTTTGTTTTTTTTTGTTTTGGTTTTTTTTTTTTTCCCAGAAAATATATTTCTCACATTAATTTGAGATTTTTTCAATAGCATAAACTAAACAAAAAAAAATTCCTATACATTTTCATTTAAAAAAAAGTTTTATTCAGAATTATATCAGTCTCCAGAGGAAAAAGAATATTCAAAATACATTTAATTTTTTGGATCTTGACCTCAACAGTATATTTTGATTTGTTTTTCTGGTTTCAGAATCTAAACAGGATCCTTAGTTCTTTAATTTCTCTCTTTCTGATCTCTGGCAAAACATAGCTTTGACTTACAATGAAGAATATGTGTATCTCCATTCTTTCTGTGCACTTTTTTCCCATCCAATTTAGATATTCCTATTTGATTTAGAAAGATGTTTTTATGAATGTGTGCTTTTTGTTCCATCGGTGTTCAAGGCTGTGTTGGATGGGGCCCTGAACAACTCGGTCGAGTGGAAACTGTCCCTGCCCATGGCAGGAGGTTGGAACAAGGTGATCTTTAAAATTCCTTCCAACCCAGACCACTTTATGATTCTATCATTCCAGCTAAATGTACTAATCTTTCTTTTGAGAAATAATTTTAATCCTTCTTTTTGCATCTATTGTATTTTAGGTAAATAATCATACATGTGAAAGAGAATTTTATGTATTAGATGCCCACTGATCCTGAATATTTAATATTGTACTTGCAGCCATAATAATGCTTTTATCTCCACTTCAACATTTGTTATGCTTTTGTGTGTGTATTTTCTATTTCTCTGCAGGTAAGTTTTGATTTAACTTAGCAACAAAATAAATCTCATTGTCTAAGGCTTGAATATATCCAACATTTTATTATAGGTCATCTAGCTCTACCTCTCTTGTTAATTAATTAATTGCTGAGTGATCACTCCCTGTCCTCATCTTGACCCACGAGTTTTTTGATACATTTTTTTCTGCCCTGTACAGCTGATGAAGGGACAGATAGAGTGATTTTGGTGGGCTTCTGGCACCCAGCCAGGGTCAACCCACCACAGTCAGTCAATAGTCTCTAACTAATGTGGTGGAAAATAACTTGGACAAGAAATATTTATCTACCAGAAAACCTCCTAAGATTGTAGCAATAGTGTACTTCATGTAAAATACGTTTAAATCCACATAAACACAGAGATAAAATAGTTCTATTCCAAAGATCAAATTCTCCTGCTCTATGTGTTAGCACAGCTCCCACGGGCACCCTTATGACATAATTTACATCTGAACACAGTTAGTCTAACTTAATTGCAGCTTTGTGTATAATTAATTATATTATCAATCTGTCTCCTTAATGTTCGTTTGGATTTACAAGTTTTTATGATATTAGGTGAACAAAGAGGAATATAAAAAGCTATGGATTCTTACCTTGGATTTTAAAACATCCAGCAGGTTTGGACTCATGAGGAGAACACAAAAACAAGGAAGACTGCAGCTAAATATAATTAGGAAACATATTTTAATGTCTTCCAAAACAATTTTTATCCACTTTGGTATCTTTTTTTTACTTTTGTTGGCTTCTTCTTAATTACTGTACTCTTTAATAAAAATGCAGGGAGCGATAGGGGTAGAGGCAGTGGGAGTCATTTTTGTGAGGAAAAGATTTTAGAAAAATGTTAGGATGAATCTGGTAAAAATTACCTCTTTGGTTTATGTTTTTCTGTTTGGCTTTTTTACCATGCAGAGAACCTCATACCTATTATGGTTTCATGTATATCTTACTCAGTCTTCTCCCTTAGCTGCTGTATCTGCAAGCTGTGTGTCCTCTAAATTCACTCTTACTCTAAATTTATACTTTTAGCTTTTAAACAGAGAGACCTTATCCTCAACTAAAATGATTTGGTTTGTTAAAGGGCTGGATTATAACTGTCTGATGCTTTTCAGTTGTCATCTATGCTGTTTTAAGACTCAAAACTCCTAAATTATATTTTGAACTACAGTTTCGTGTACCTTCAATCAAGAAAACGTCTATGAACAAAGAGAGAGTTCGCACTGATGGGCTACAGCACAACACCCATGTTCAGGGACCACTATTGGAAAATGTTTACTGAGTACATGGAATTCACATCAGAAATTGCAGGAATCTAGTATTAAACCATCCACCTTTAAGGTCTGCAGTGAGAATCACAACATACAAAAGACACTTGAAATATAACAGAATATAAAGAGAACCATAGACTGAGATGCAGATAGCTGAAGACATTTGACCTTTAGTGAGATGAGTTCCTACTCAAGCTATCCTCAAGTTCACACCAGTTTTATTCTAAAGCAGATTTTGAGCATGCTCTTACTATTCAATTTCTTAAAAATTATTTATGTAGGACAAAATATCTCACACTATAGTACCTAGACTTTCACAAAGGAGAAAGGCTATCTATTCGGGAACAATTTATTCACTGAAAGCATTGTCTAGCATTGGAATGGGCTGCCCAGGGAGGTGATGGAATCACCATCCCTGAAAATGTTCAAGGAACAACTGCATGTGGCACTCGGTGCCATGATCTGTTTGACAAGGAGATGATCGGTCAAAGATTGGACTTAATAATCATGGAGGTTTTTCCAAACTTAATAATTCTATGATTTCATTATTCTATTCTCCCAAAAGCACAAGAAGACTGTACACCAGAAACCAGCCAAACACAACCATTGATGCTCATCACTACTTTCACTTGCTTTTTGTATTTATCCCTCTGGAATTACCACTGCCATTTTTTCTAATACCTCCTGCAGCTCTTGCTGCAGCTGCTCACTCCAAATGGAGGTGTTCTGGCTCGGACACTTCTGTGCTTTCTCCTTTCTTTGGAGGCTGACCATCCCTATCTATATCATGTAAGGATATACAACACTAAAACCTAATTCTATAATTATGTAGCAGTAAAATGCTGAAAAATCTTTTCAAGTGCACTGAAATAAAAGCTAGTATATTGGTCACCCTAAGATAGCTGATTGTTCTTATCAGTAAAATCTGTGACTTTGATACCTGCAACTGTTTTTCACGTATCTATGTAAGTATCTATCTGCATATGCATCATTTCATACACATTTCAAACATTCTGATGTCTCTTTCCTCAAAATTTGAGGATACACATTTTAATATTGTCTCACATAAAGAAGGAAAGAGCCATGCTATTTTTATTTTTCAATAATAAAATTACTTTCTCCACAAACCAGATTCAATAGGGACACCAGTTATGTTATATATATATATACTATATGTCATATTATATTGCATATATGCTGTATACTTATGCTTAAAACCCTTATTCTGGACAAAAGCCATGTGGTCACTCATTAGTATTTTTAACAAGTATTCTGACTGTAAGATTTTAGAAAGAAATGGCTTTGTAGGCATAAGATTTCTAATTTATCATCACTTTCATTTCAGTTATTTAGTGAAGTAGTGGTGGAAATGAAACGTGTACATGCTGTGCAAAGCTGATGAATCCATCTGCATGCAGTCATTCTCCAGCCAATGAAAGGTGGGTAAGGCGAAGTGAAAAGGAATTGTCTCACTTCAGAAGAACACTTGAAAAACAGCCTTTGGTAATTGCAAAAGGTTTAATATTAAAACATTTTAAAAAAGGTCTGCTGAGAACATTACATCTCTCTTTAAAAATATAGAAGATTAAACTCGTAATATGTGTCCCAGTTATTGGTTAAATGGTTCACATTTTTCTCTTGCTACCCAAAAGCCTATAGGAATCCAGCAGCAGTATGCATTACTGTCTCTCAGGTTTGCTCCTGCAAAATTAGCCAAATTTTCTAACTTGATAGAAGTCATCTCACACATATCAAACAGGAGTAAGTGTCTGTGGACAGAAAAGGAAGAGGAATTTCAGTCTGAAATGTAAGCTATCTCTTTTGTGTGTGAAGACTGAGATTATTCCATTCTTATCTAGGCTAACATTACAGAGGTGATACAAGACAGCATGGCTTTATTAAGGACAAACTGTGTCTAGACCAATCTGGTGGCCTTCTGTGAGGGAGTGACTGCCATGGTCAACAAGGGAAGACAGATTGATGTCACCTACCTAGACTTCTGTGAGGCCTTCAAGGTTGTCCCACATGACATCCTTGTCTCCAAATTGTAGAGACATGGATTTAAAGGGTGGATTCTTTTGTGGATAAAGAATTAGCTGGATGGTCACAGCCAGAGGGTTGTGGCCAATGGCTCTGTGTCAAGTGCAGGGTGGCGACAAGTGGGGTCTGTCCTGAGACAGGTGGCTCTTCAATATCTTTATCAGTGACAGAGACAGTGGGATTGAGTGCACCCTCAGCAAGTTTGCAGATAATACAAAGCTGAGCAGTGCAAGTGACACAATAGAAGGATGGGATGCCATCCAGGGAGACCTGGACAAGCTTGAGAAGTGGACCCATGAGAACCTCATGAAATTCAACAGGTCCAAGTGCCAGGTGCTGCACCTGTGTCAGGGCAATCCCAGACATGAGTACAGACAGACTGGGAGAGAAGTCACTGAAAGCAGCCCACAAAAAAAGGACATAGAAGAAAAGGTGGACAGGAGCCAGCAGTGTGTGCCAGCAGCACTGAAAGCTAAGTGCGTCCGGGGCTGCATCAAAAGAGATGTGACCAGCAGGTGAGGGAGGGGATTCTTCCTCTACTCCGCCCTCGTGAGATCCCAGTTGGAGTGCACATCCAGCTCCGGTGTCCCCAGCACAAAAAAGATGTGGACCATCTTACTATTAGAGAGCAAGTCCAGAGGGGGGCTGCAACGATGATCAGAGAGGTCGAGCACCTTTCTTATAAAGACAGGCGATGAGATCTGGGCGTGAACAATATCTGGGCTATTCACCCTGAAGAAAGCTCTGGGGGACCTCATTGCAGCCTTTGACCTACTTCAACCTACTGAAAGTGGCTTATAAAAACGAGGGAGAGAGACTTTTTTACACAAGCAAACGATGTATGGGGATAGACAAGGGAGAACAGTTTTAAACCAGAGAAGAGATTTTGGTTAGATGACAGGAAAAAATTGTTTACCCAGAAGGTAATGGAGCACAGGAACAGATTGCCCAGAGAAGCTGTGGCTGCTCCATCCTGAGATGTGTTCAGGGCCGGGTTGGATGAGGGTCTGAGCAACCTGTGGAAGGTGTCCCAGCCCCCGGCAGGAGGGATTGGATTAGATGATTCTTAAGGCCCCTTCCAACCCAACATTCTATGGTTTTGTGATTCTGTTATTCTGATTCTGTAATACAGAGGGAGGAAAACAGTGATAATTCCTAGGGTGTCCGGCTTAGAGAGTTTGTGTCACAGTGTTACACTGGAACACGCTGATCTTTGCTCCTGTGCTGCTGTCACAGAGCTCTAGTCTCCACCTGCCTCATGGGACTTTTCATTTATCCTTGATTTTAGGCCTCTTCTTGTTTTTGTTCTTTCTCCTTATTTGCCATGTTTTTTGACAGCAAGATGCCAGAATATCTTAGATTTTTTTTTTTTAATCTTTTATTTTTTAAAACTTAATGGGAAAATACAGTCCTCAGGAGAACCTTGTTGTCAGTCAGATGTGTATTAGAATCTTCTTTTCATATCCCTGATCTTTCCAGAATAGATTTTCACTCTCCCCATTTTAAGAATAGTGTTAATTAAGAACAATACAACTGAAGGAACATAAGCCCTTCTTTTCTAGATTGCTGAATAGAATAAAAGAGCCTCAGCTATCATATTAACATTTTAAAGCCATGCTCAATTCATTATAGACCTTTTCATAGCTATAGGTGCCTCTGTATTGAAAGAGTTAAAATTAGAATGAAGGACAAAAATTATGTGCTTTTTAATTAGAAAACTGGTTGTTAATATATCATTGCCTGCTGCCATATAATTGTCAGGGAAATTGTTTTTTCCTTCTTCAGTTTTGTTTTTTTGGGTTTTTTGGAGGAAAAGGAAAGCTTTTCTTTCTCCCAGTCAAGCTGTGCAAACATAAAAAATATTTATGCCTCAGTTACATTCCTAAGGGATAAATAGCAGTTAGGTAGCTAACTCTAACTGAATTTCAATGCAAGTTAGGGACATCTCTGCCTTTGCAAATCTCTCCCCCTGTAGAAAGTTAGGTTTTTAGCTATAGCACATGCTTTCCCTTGATAACATTAGGGAGCACCCTTATAATTAGAAACTTGCAATGAAATCTTAATGAGAAACATGAGACAATATATCATAATCTAATATAATGATACCTATTAGAATGTTAGAGCTCAACTCATCAGTAGTATACTTAGGAATACTTATCTTCATTTTTAGGGAATTTTTGTAATTTAATAGATGGATATAATCCTCGAGAAGACTGAAAGGAATACCTGATTGCAGACTGACCCTGGAGCAAATTGTGATATAATTCATGTTTCAGGTAGGACAGGACTAGTTTACAGAGGGAGAGTAAGACTTTTTCATTTCAACAGTTACAGTTGAATAGCGAGAAAGTACAGCAACTCTTGCAATCCTCATTATTTATCACAACAGCAGTAAAAATAGGCAGAGTATGTCCCTTATTGGCAGGAATGTGGACAGATTGACCTGATCAGTATTCTCCACCTTCACATTTTTGTGTCTGATAACAATAATGGACACCTGCTAGCTGAGATTTTCAGCACTGGTTTGGAAATATATTGCATATGTATTAATCAAAGGGTTTTCTTTTTTGAATTATAGATCAGAGACAATAGCATGATAAATAATACAAGAACAAGGTTGCTATGAAGGAAGTTTCAGAAAAGGGTTCCATAAGCACAACAAGATGTGCTTTCACATCTGTCTGAAATATATTTTTGTGAATTTCCTGGAGACGAATCTTTTTAGAGCACTCAAGTATTTGTACAATTAATATCACGAGTCATTTGTCAGAATTCATAAGGTCTGTCATTTGCAGATAGCTGTCATGAGGTTTTTACACATTAATAATCTTCTGTACTGCAAAATATTCATACAAGGCAATTTTAGTGGCTTACAGAAAGAATAACAGTATAGCAGCCAACAGAGAAAAACATAAAAACATTCATTTTCAACAGTATTATTTTTTCTTGTAATATATCCTTTTCTCCTATTGTCTATTTATATTTCTATTTCCCTTTTTCTGCCACTGCTCCTTATCTCTTTTCCCTTTCATCCCATTCTTATTCTCCCTTTCTTAATTATTCTTCCTCTTTCTTCTTGACACTCTCATTACATTTATTTTTATAAAGTCTCTTTAGAAGGGAGAGAACACTATTAGCAATCCTGAGATTTTCATGCTTATGAATTTCCAGTAATGAATGTCTTCTATATTATAATTTTACATTAGAGAAAATAAGCTGGAGCATGAAAGCACAGCTTAGGACAAATGAGAATTTCCATTTTAAAGCTGTGTTAGTTGCATTAGGGGGATGGATAAAACTTTCTCCTGCCTGCAGCCAGCACTGCCTCAGGTCCCTTTCTACTCCTGTGTTCAGTAACCTTCCTTCCTGCTCTTTCTCTGAGTCTCTTAGGTCAGACAATTTGAAAATATATGTACAGTGTGAGAGTGCAGCATGATTATGTATTGGCCAACACATGTACAGCAGATACCTTGGAAGAAGAAGCTCCTGGGCCAAGCATTAAGAGACTCACCAGCCCTGATGGAAGACTTCAGAGTTTGCTGCAAACATCAATCATCAGCCCCTGCTGCTGCTTGCGGATCCTTGCAGGTTTTGAATCAGTGTCTTCTGGTTCTTTGTTTTTCAGATGCCACCCCAAGGGTTTTACAACTTTTCATGTCACTATTTTCCCTTTTGAAAGCCTGAACTGCTCCCAGTGCTTCAGCAATGGCGCTTCTGAGATTTCACTTTTCTTATCTTATATAATTTTAGCTCACATACTTCCTCAAGCATTGAAACCAGGTTCCCAGTAGCACAGAGCCAAGGTCCAACTGCAGCCTGGGGACACAGACTGCTGAGTCCTTGGGGGGGAAGGTGACTCTTTGTCCCTTCCTCAGCCTGCAAGAGCTGCCAGCATCTCCATTCCTCTGGCAGTATCTGTGGAAGGAAGTGCTTCTTTCTCACATTCAGACCCTGTTTCTGTGCTATAAACAAGCTGTCACCCTTCCTCCAGTGCTTCTGAAATCACATCAGCCACACTGAATTCTTGTACAGCTTGAGCCCCTTAAGCAGGATCATTTCAGCTATTCTTAGATTATATATCTTATTTCTGTAAGCCTATATCATTCTCTTGAGCCTGAACATTTCTACTGAAGCTATCTCCTCTGCAGCCTTTCAGCATTTCCCTCTGTGTCTGTTGATTACATGTGTTGGTTTTGATACTTAATTTGGAAAAGATCTAACATAGGAAAAAATGTATAAAATTCTTCTGATTTAGGAAATTGTAGGATTTAGGAATTTTAGTTGTCCTTTCTTGTTGGCTTCCAAAAGTAAAATGCCTATGTTAATGCTCTATGAGCAGGAGTGGTTGCATGGATCTTATCATTTCACATACTTTTAGCAGCAGATCCTTTTTGTCATGTAATTAATTCCAGCAAAGTATCTGTGTTTAAAGAGAATGCAAAATTGAGCAGAATAAAAATAAGTAGGCACTAGTTAAAGTGTTTGAGGAAGAAAAGTAAAAATCATTCGGGGAATTAAAATGTTGTCATGAAGGCAATATTTTTCATTTGCTAATTGAAAGAAAATTGAGGCTCAGGCTACCAAAAGTAAGAATAATACAATTTTTTCCTATTTCCATTTCTTAAAATTATTTCATTTCCTAAAAAGAAGAAAAAGTGACTAAAATAGAGGAAAGACAGTGCAAATGCTGAGATATCAGACTGAATTTTAGGGACACCGACTCTGCCAGTAGGTACTGACATGGGACATAGCTATTGCAAGATATACTATGCCTAAACAATACTGTGGTGCCAGGGGTATTTTGTACCTTACCATGAGTGAAGATGCTTATGTTCTTGGTCCAGCCTAGCCAGATCAGAAACTGTGAGGCCACACTAATCCATTCCCAGTTTAGAATGTTTTAAAAATCAAGTTAATGCACCCAATTTTTCAGTAGGCTCATTTATACACATTTATATGTAGTTCTGCATAAATTCCTTTCTGTATTTCCAGGTCCCTTATAAACTCAGGAATTTTGAGCAGCACAATTTGTTCATTTGCAGCTACACAGCAGTGAAAAGTATGTTTTCAGCCAGGGCAGAGGTCCCAGAGGTACCTCTACATATCTGACTCAATTATTGATAATTACGTAGCCATAGCTGCATGGAGTTCAGCATTTAAGATGTTTTTACTTCCCCCCTCTCCCCTCAGCTCTGGGGTTTTTTTCTATAGTTTCATAAATACGTTGCTACTCTGAGGGGAAACTTCCAGTATATGTTTCCTATTTTATAGTGGTCTTTAGGACTTAGATTAAATAGGAAGCCCAATTCTCTTAAGTGATAACACCGATAAAAATGAGTGCTAAATGTACTGGCAAGGATTCTTGTGTAATTTTTCTACTTAGTGACAATTACATCATTAAATGAACAATAGAAATACTAGGAAAGAAAAAACTATAAGTTATTAAGAATTCTGTGGAAAAAAATCCAGGTTTTCATTGATCTCTATTGCCTTAGATCTTTTTAATTCACTATTGTTGTGAATCCACCCTCCATTTCATCAATCCTCAGAAGGAACTTTGTCCCAAACCATAAATAATAACTTTGATTTCTTTAGCAAAAGGCACAATCACAGTAAGCTGACTAAAGGGAGAAAAAGGGCAGGTAAATTTTGGGAAAATGAAATAAAATATCGTCCTACTCTTTTAAAAGTGTGGCTAAGACTATTGTGTTAACTCAGACCAACAGTTTCTTCAGCTTTTCTTTGACAAACTGCAAACTAATTCAAAAAGGAACCTATGAAATAATATTAGGAAAGCATTATTTTAACAAGTAAGAAAAGGTTATGTCAACTTTTAAGACTATATTTCTAACAGGAAAAATAGGGTGACTTTTAAGCTGTAAGAAACTGTGATAATATAGTTTCATCAGAGTGTTGGCTTATCTGTAACATATCCGTCTTGACGCTGAAGTCAAATTCAGTTAGATAGAGTTAGATACATTAAGGATTTCAGAGCTGTTCCCAAATTCATCAAAGACAGAAAGCAGGTATGAGTTTAGCTGCAAGCTCTTCTTTTTCCTTGATCATGCGGCAGGCCAAAATTCACAAGTGTTATCAAGGTAAATACTCAAGTAAATATTCGTGCAAATATTTAGCCACAACTGTTTCTTTTGCAAACATCTTTCGCAAACAAAACTTTGACATCTATAAATGTTTGCATAAATGAAAGAAAGAATCCAGTAAGTAATCTGACAAATTCTCTTCTCCTAAAAAAGCTTTGGGATTTTCAGTATCCTTAGAAATTATATAAAATATAGTTTTCTACCTGTGAAAAAATTACAGAGCAATGTATAATTAGAAGATAGTTATACAAGTAATAAAAAAAAACATTAAATCTTTCTAGATATGTTGCTCGTAGCCGTTCAAGATTGGTGACAGACTGAATTTATGAACCTCCCTCAACTACTCAGTGGTTGGGAGACCAAATACTAAGCAGTGGATCAGCTGCTTAATGGTTGATACAGAGTAAGTCTCTTCCCTTAGGTGAATATGAGATCCCTAAGGACCCAGTACCTTCTGAAACTCTGGGAAGCATCTCAACTCAATCAGCAGTTTTCAGTCTGTGACCTTAGAGATCTAGGGGTTTTTCTAAGTCTGTAAAAGATGACTTAACAAAATATTTTCTTATGTTAAATGGTCCCATTTCTTCTTCACAGGTTCTAATATCCTCTGAAAATATTAGGTTGCATCAGATTATGATTGTTATTTCCAATCAGTAGTCATATCCCATCTATCCTCATTGCACAGGAACTACTAGTTTGCTTGAAAATCAAGTAAAGAAGACACTTTACCTGTCATTGCACTGGTAAGTTAGCTTTAAAACAAACAAAAAGAGAAGGCCAAAACTCTGTGGGGGTGAAAAAAAATTGTACACTCAAATATATCATCTTTGATTGAAGCCTTCCAGTCCTAGAAAATTGGAGCACGTCATAGGACTTCTGTTCAGATAATTCCTATTCATTTTGTATGCCTTTTTTTCATCTTTCTCAAGAATACTGCAAACTCTTAATAACGTTATTATCTGCTAACAGCTGCTTCCTACAGCAGGATGTCTTTTTTCTGTTAGTCTGTTAAAACTTTCTTAGCCACAATTCTTCCCACTGCCATGAGTGATCTGCCTGTTCTCAGTCAGGGAAATATGGAGGGTTTTTGAAGTTCTCGAAGCCTTAAGAAAAAAAATTGACTACTTGTTTACCAGTACGGCATACCTTAATTTTTTTTCTTTAAAACATATACTGATTTGCATAATTTGTATTTTCAGTTATGCCTCAGTCAGCCACAGGGAGAATGCTTTTGAAAAGGTCATGAAAAGCAGAAAGCTTTCTTGCAAAGGCATGTAGTGATAAGACAAGGCGGGATGGTTTTAAACTGAAAGGTTTAAATTGGATTTTGGGAAGAAGTTCTTTATTGTGAGGGTGGTGAGGCACTGGCACAGACTTCCCAGTGAAGCTGTGAATTCTTCATCCCTGGAAGCATTCAAGGCCAGGCTGGATGGGGTTCTGAGAAACCTGGTCTAGTGTAGGGTGTCCCTGCCCATCTCAAAAAGCTCCCTTCCAACCCAAGTAATTCTATAATTCTATGTACAATTTCATCTGTACAATTTCTAGATGAGAAATTTTTTTTACAGAAGATTAAAGGCATTGAAAACATTTTCAAATTGAGAAGTCATTTTGATTGAGTGAAACGAGGCTTTTTTCTGGTTTGCATTTTTCATTGAAAGATTTCCGTTTTTCAGTTCTAAGGCAGGATTTTTACTAGTTTATGC
Source organism: Eulacestoma nigropectus (assembly GCA_013397775.1). NCBI lineage: Eukaryota > Metazoa > Chordata > Aves > Passeriformes > Eulacestoma > Eulacestoma nigropectus. The sequence goes on along the minus strand of VZTE01004144.1, from coordinate 831,126 downwards.
CTTTGTGACTTGAGTATCAACATCTGTGCTTATCTTTAGAAATGTCATTCATCATTCATAGTGTGCACAAATGCTCATTAGAAAAACTGAAGATACAAGAGAAATGTCTAAATAAAGGAAATGGAGTCAAAAACACTCCATTCAAAATAACAAAAATTCAGGAGATTTTCTTTGCCATTTTACTTTTTCTCTAGAAAGTATATTAGAAGTTATTTTGTTTTAAATAAAGATTAGCAATTGCTATTAACTATAACCAAGATATGAATTAAGTAGTTCAGCATTTAAACATTTCAATATTTAGAAAATCACTAAAGTATGATTAATTCTTCCATAACTTACCTGGCAAGCGTTAAAAACTTCATTGCTTCCTATCTAAATTCAAAAATGTCTAAACTAAGAAACAGAAACCACGGAAACACAATGAAGGGTGGCAGATACTGTATTTAATGGGAGTTTGTAGAGGCCCATTGGAATATTAAATCCTTATGCTAAGTTCGAATTCTTGCTGAGTACAGCTTGTAAACTAAATAGCTTATTTTCATATCATGTCTTTTTAAGTCTAAGTAAGGTTCAGTTCTATTACTAGTAAGCTTGTTTTGTGGATCTGCCCTCATTTTACTAATGGTAGGGCAAGATAAATCTTTTATTAGCAATCTGGATTGAATGTTTTCCTTTTAAATATGGCAAAGTGATGTCAAAGTACAGGATCTTGCCTTGCTAACTGGTGAAGAAAGAGTAAGTTGGACTTGCAGCACATAGGCCCACTAGAGCACCTTGGCTCACACTCAGCTCTGCAATTCCTCCTTTGAAGGATCAGAAATCTTCACCAGTGTGAGAATTCTGTCAGTATTTCACATGCTAGACAGAGAAGAAACATTCTATTTTCCCCTTCTCTCATCTTCTATTTAACAAAATATCAGTGCTGATCGAAGAAAGAAAACAACACATGTAAGTAATGTCTAAACATATTGCTTAGATGTTCAGCTCTTTTGTTTGCCCTAAACCTTCACTTACATTGAATAAGATAGAGATAAAAGGGAAGTCCATTATTTTTTTAATGTCTTACTAAAAGCCATTAAATGCTTTTCCTGAACTGAACAAAAAGCATCAATAAAGAACGTTTGCAATCAAATTCTGTTGATTTTACTGATGTTCCTTTGTCTCAGGAAAAGACATTATTGAGAATGATATATTACATTGTACTTTACAGCAATGAGCTCATTCTCAGGTATATGTGACCTAATTTTTCTCTGTGTTATTAAAACAGAAAAAATTCAGAACAAAATATGTAAAGCTGCATATCCTTTTATGCTCAGACACCTGTATAAATATTCTTGGCTTTCTATCTGTTTGACCCTTTTTGTTAACATTCTTCAGAATGGTGATTGGAAGTTTTCTATTTGCTATAAATCTTCAAACTTCAGCAAGTAATCAGGTCTTTACTAGGACAACACTACACATTTCTCATTATGAAAATAGTGTTTTCATTGTTGACTTTGCATGGATATAACCAGCGGCTGGGAGATGCACATTTGACATGAGAACAGCCTTTAATAATGGAAAGCTAATTTTAAAATAAAATCAAAATGGACAAAACTATTAATATTTGTAAAACTCTTCCACAGTGTAAGAGATATTGCAAACTTTTCTTGAACTGAAGAAACAAGCAAGACACTAGTTATCTGTGGATCCATAGCAACTTAGTGCAGCTTCTTAGACCAAAATTTATGAAATATGAGACAAGGATGTTCACCTATGGTTAGTGATATTTCACAGCTAGCAGTTAAGCTCCATTTTTATCTCATCTAGTAATACATATGCAACTTGAATCTCTGGAGTGCACTTTTCACAAGCTTCTTAGACTTATGAGCTGAGATTTTGGACTTTCTTCACAGTGTCTGGTTCAGATTTGTGCAGGGTAAAATTCAAATTCTGGTACAATTTCATGACTTTTAGTGAAGACAAGAGTTTTATTAGACATAGTCAACTTTTTCATCAATGACAAAAAATAGGTGAGAAAATGAATAAAGTTATGTGTGTTTAATATATATTATAGGAAGTGCTTAGAAAATCCTCAGAGAAATTGCATTTTAAGCTACTTTTACTGTGGAAAAGGATTTTCAGGAGAGTTTCTACTTTTCTTACACCGCTCCAGAAAGCAAAGCCAAAAACAATGCTGAGAAGCTTCATCAAATGCCTGAGCATGTCAGCTGTTAAAAAGTTAAGCACCAAATAAACAATTAGCTTATATTCCCGGTTTAATTGGCATATTTATGAATAAATGCGAGTATTCAAGTTAAATATTCAGATAAACTGCATTCCATAAAAAGAGAATTTTTATAGCTAATACATGTACTGTTCCTTTAATTTGCACATTTTAAAATCTATGTGGCCTTGAAGATAATATCATCAGCATATTGCACATGATTCTGTAAGCTTCCTCTGAGATCTGTAACTAAACTATGTTGACCATGCCTGACAGGTCTTCCATCATGAATCCAGTCTTCTGACTTTCAAGCAATTTTTCTTGTCTTCTGATGCCCATCTTTTAACCTCTCCTTTGGATGTCCTTTCACTGATGTTGTGACCTGAGCCGTACAGAGTGTTTCAGATAAAAATTGGACATCGTACTACTGGATTGCTAAAAAAGTATCTCTTATTCACACTCTGCTTTTAAGAGGTAAGTTTCTTCTCTGCCAGAGTATCCTGACATTTGGGAGATGTATCCATACAAAGGATACATCTTAGGTTTCACACTGAAATTCGATCTCGAGATCCTCAATGTCACAACATTCAAATATGTTTAACGTTGTCTTTCTGCAATGTGCAGAGAAAAAACTACACGTATTATCCCAGATAGTATTTATCATTCATTCATGATACTGTGTTTGGGCAATGGAGCAATTCCTCACTATATTCTTTATGAACCTCTCCAGCACCCTGGTTTATATTTCAAGGTGAACACTTGGGATTTTAGTTTGGCTTCATATCAAACATAGTTTAAGAGGCCGAGTTTTTCTGCTGTCAATATTAATTGTGACAAGTTAATCCACCCTGAAACGTTAAGCAGAAATAGCATTTAGACATTCAACTTCCTTCTGCTTGTACACCAGAACTGTTGAAAGACAAAGTAGGTTTGACATAATTGAGGCTTTAAAATTTGTCTACTCCCTTCACTTTTTTTCATATCTTCCACCGGGAAAATTTCATTCCCCTTTAAAGCACCTTTTTTAATGAGAACTCTGCTTGTTTTATGAGTTTTCAATTTTTTTGGTTGAAATATTTTCAGATGTTACTTGAAATAGATACTAATGATGATAGTACTAACTAGAGGTGTACTGTACTAGTATGTCAAGATCCCAGGTTGCCATCATTTTAAGCATTGCAATTACACACAATGAGTGGCAGTATTTCCTAAGGTTCTTTATAAGATAAAAATGAAAATATGATAATTATCTTTTATGCAGACAACACTGAGAAACAAGACAGGTAAGTGACAAGAATCAGGAAGAAGAATGAAAACAAGTTTCCTGAACAGAATTTATGGTTTGTTGAAACTTTTATTTGGTTTGAACTCTGTCTTATGTTTCTGTCCACAAGGTGCATGAATTTCCTCCAGATCATTCCCGAGTTTAGTGTTTATATGTTCTGCAGAATATTTGTACATAGTTCAAAGCTATTATGCAAATTACCTCAAAATGTCTAGAAATGGTAATCTGTAAGTCACTCAACTATGATTCTAATTTGATGAACAACACTCAGAAGTTTCACTGAAGCCGTCTTTCTCTCTCAGGTTAAAAGTGCAAGTATACATATTTATAAAATAAAAATTGCCATTCAGCAATATCCTTGCAGTTACATTTTCAATTGGTAGTCATTGAGAGTATTCTAATCATATATTCATTATATGAAGTATTCATTGAGAATATTAATATGACTTCCAATATTCTTTTAATATTCAGCGATTATAGAATATTAATGAAAGAGAACACAATAAATCAGAGAATGCATATTAAAGGGAATATCTTTTACTATTCGAAAAAATATTATTGAAACTGTTCTGAAGATATTTGTACATTTCAGAGGAGGACTGCATCCCTGAATGCACCTTCTTTGAGTTTTGTCATGCAGATTTACTAAACAGAGTACATTATTAAATCAAGGATTTGCTCTCCGTTAAGTAACATTTGTGCTTCAACATGAGAGCATTCTGTCTCACCAGGTGTGTCCAGAATCTGACTGTGGGCAATGGATCTGAGCCAGCAATATGGGATTTCTTTCCTTCAGCAGCTACACAAGGAGCTTCTTCGTCAGCTCCTTAAGATGAAAGACTAAGTAGAAAAAACCTGTCTAAATCCATTCAAGCACAAAAATTACATCTGAAAAAATACATAACACAGAAAGGGCTTCACAAGTTGTTTGGTATGGATGAGTATTTCTAGAGAAAATAGAGCACTGCAATTCTAGGAATTAATCACAGAATCACTGAATATCCTGAGTTGGAAGGGACGCATTGGGATCATCAGTTCAACTCCTGGCTCTGCACAGGACACCCCAACAATCCCACCCTGTGCCTGAGAGCATTCAGTGCTTCTTGAACTCCATCAGACTTGGTGCTGCACCCACTTCTTATGGTAACCTGACAGATACATTATATATTGATTCTTCTTCAGCGTTTGCCTTCTCACTGCATGTACAGAGCCACAGCCATGCAGGCACAAAGAAAACTTGAATTTTTCTTCATTAAGTGGCAGCACATATAGAGAATTAGCACTGAATTCCTAGTTTTTGTTTACGTTTATTCTGTTTTACCAAGAACTTTAATTCAACAAATTGTGAATCCTATTATCTCACCTTATCACTTCATGTACTGAGGGTGCAAAAAAAATTTTTTTGTTCTTCACAGCTAATTTGTCATTTCATATATCCAGTTTCTAAAAACTTTGATAGACATTACACATCTAGTTGATTTTTAATACATCTTTGATTTTTTTTCATCTATATTAATTCTTGAGTGAATCTTCAGTCAGAGTTTTAACATGAATCTTGAAGAAAACTGTATGCAACTGATTTCAAAGGATTTTTTTTTTCCTCTAAAAGGATAACTATTGCTCTAACTGATATGGTTGCATACATTTCAGAATGGTAGTTGTCCTAAAGTGTTAAATTTAATTTTAAAGTAGATTTTTTTACTACAGAGAGTCTCATAAATCAGGGCATGCTTTGTCATATGGAGTTTATTACAATGATATTCAGTGCTTGGTTTTTTTGGTACTTAGTACAGTTTGAGTTGAACAGTATTGTCAAACTGCCAAGTTACTGAAGTTCATGAACCTTCTCACTGACCTCAGCATTTGCAGAAATGGTACCTAATTCTGCAAATATGATCCTGAAACAGCTAAAGTTGCAAGGATTAAACATGCAGGCTTACTACCTTAATATTTTAATTATCAACTGAAATGCTTTACAGGAGAGGCTGAGAAGGATGGTGTGCCAAAACCAGAAGATTTTGAATGAAAATATCTGCAATTCTTAACCTTGTCTGTATAAATATGTTGAGAACATATGCAGTAACTTTGAGCATGGTGCAAATTTACATAAAATCAAACTGGAATTTTACATAAAAGCTGGAATGAATTGCTAATTCAAGTAGGAAGACTACAGAACCCTTGAATTGTGCTACTCCATGTTTCAAAATTGTGGCAAGGCTGTAATGTCAGAACTCAAGAGCTGGCAAACTGCACCTGCAATTAATGTCAAATAGTTGTCCAAAGTGTGGAGTAGGCTTGTCTTCAAGAGCAGAAAACCAACACATATCTTATATTTCTTCCATGTGTGAATGTCAAACCCATTAGTATTAAAGCAGCATATGTAATGGGCTGCTAAGAATTTCACCAGCACAGATAAATTGGGTGGATCAATATGTTACTACATCGTCAGTACAAACTGACTTTGAGTTTAGGTAATGGCTGACAAAATGATTCAAGAGGAGTATGTAGAGGAAATAATTGCGCCTCCCATTAGAGAAAGCTCCCTGCTTATTCCAGCGATTCTACAGAAGGCTATAACTGCTGCTAGTCTGCTGAGCTGGCAAAAAAATCAGGGAAAGCAGGAGGCTGAAGTACTGGAAGCGCTATTCTCCCTTTGCAGCCACGGAGTTGAAGGAGGTTTTAAAGGTACCAAATACAGTGAGTCAGAAATTCAGCATACTGAGTGTGCACATCTTCACAGATTTTTCATCCCCAAAGATCTATGAAATTTATTGAAGATAGCTTCAGTAGTCTGACAAAATTAGTTCAGCATAGACATTGCATAAAGGTCGGGTATTTTGCTCAGCCGTGTCATAATGCGCAGTTACAGTAACAATTATATATAGCTGCCATGCCAGGGGTTACAACTGAGTATGAGAGTGGAAATGCTTTGTGGATATTCCATTCTATGCCCATTAATGCTCTTGCTGTATTATTGATGATTATGAACTCAGTGCTGCACACAACCCAGCACTTCCTGCTTGGAGAAAATTTCTGTATTTCCGTTGCTTAGAAGAGCAGTGTCTCATCCCTAAAGAGCTACCTGACTGAGCCTGCTCCTATTCCTGGTTATTTGTCTACCTGATGCACCCTGGAAAGTGTGCCCTATCAATATATGTGTGATCCCATGGTGGGCTGATGGACTGATACAACATCACCAAATTGTTCTACCAATGGTGCAAGAACTTATTGTTTCAGCTGAAGCTCTCCCTGCAGCATCAGCCCCACAGCAAAGTATTGAACCATGGTGTACATTCAATTCTTTCAGCATTTGAAACCATGGCAGGATTGTGTCTCTTGTCCCTCAGTCCCCTGACCCTCACTTCTAGGGCTGGGTTGCCATTGGCATGCTTGGGATTCACCCGGCAACATCATTGGAGTGCAGATGGATGAACAGCAGAGGGTAACAGCCCAAAGGGTAAGATAAGGCTTGGTATTCCCTCCATAACATCCCAGATATGGGGGTCTATTCAGTTTATATGGCAAGGTTTTGGGGTGGGTCAACTATGTAGACACCCATATCAGAGAAGAAAAGGAAGGAGGTGCTCCAGGAGCCCATGAGGAAGACCACGGAGAGGCAGCTGTTCCCTTGGAGTGCATGGGCGATCATATCTGCACATATCGACTCTGCAGCCCTGGGAGGAGCCCAGGCTGTAGCAGGTTTAATCTGAAAGACTGCAGCCTGTGGGAAGGACCTGTGCTGGATCAGGGAAAAAGGTGTGAGGAGAAAAAAGAGCAAGAGAGAGGATGTGTTACCGACTAAACCCAGCCCTCGTTCCCTATCCCCCTACACTGCTCAGGTGGAAGGAAATAGAATGGTCAGGAGTGAGGATGAGCCCAGGAAGAAGGTGGGAAAATGAGAAAGGAAAGTGTTTACAGTTTTGGTTTTATTTCTCATTATCTTACTTTGCTATTAAAAATTACATTAATCTCCCAGGTCAAATCTGTTTTGTTCATGGCAATAATTCCTGAGCAATCTCCCTGTTCTTATCCTGAACCACAAGATCTTTCATCTTATTTTGCCCTCTCTTCCCGAGGCAGCTAGCCAAGATTAATCCACCACAGAACACTCAGCAAGAACCAAGTCTCCCATTCCAGTTAGAGCCCATTGGGTGGGTATTTCCATCCTTACAGGTACCTGACAGCTATTTCCCACCTTTCTCATTTTGATCAGCACTTCATTCTCTAGCATGAAAAAAATTACCAAACCTCTGCTATTGAAACATGAATATTTTTTTCCTAGGTGAGATATTCACAACTTACAGAATATACATGATTTAGTTCTACAAGCACTGTTGATTATAATATTCAATTATTTCAGTAGTTCAGTGAATGTCAACACATACCTAACTATGGGTGTGTGCATGAACACAAAGATGTTGCTATCCCAATGTGACTATATTAACAAGCAATATACAGAACTTTATATAAATAATAAATGGTAGCGAAGTTTTATTCATAATTTGTTTGGGGTAATACAGTTTACCTTCAGAAAGACATTACCCTATGTAAAGCCACAAATAATATACAATGCAGAAGTCAGTTACTTTCTTTTTAGGATAAACCAATAGAAAGAAATATTTAAAACATGCTTAAATACTCTTACAAAAAGAAAGTATATATAAATATGCAAGAACTGATGACATATGAGCTGATAAAATGGTAATGTTGCACGTTTCATTGTATCTTGCCTTTATGTTATAATATAGTGTTTCTTCATAGTAACAAAAGAATTTTCATTTCTTTGATCATTATTAATGTGTTTATTACTATTTTTATGGAAATTGAATAAATATTGGATGAACAAGAAGCTTTGAAAATTAAAATTAACTCCTGTTATATCTTTTAATGTTGAAGTGGTGGAGGCCTATCATTGTTCTGTTTAAATTAATGCAATTTTTATTTGTGACTTCTAAAAAGGCTGCAAGATAACAATACTGTGTTTCTAAGAGGGAAGGAAAGGTTGGAAATATGACCTAATCTCCTATACTGTGTGAACAAGATCGTTCATAGTCATTACTTCTGTGGATGACAAACCTTACCATTGCCATGGTAAATTGGTCAATTTACAACTAACTTCTCTGGCATTCTGGTCTTGCTATGCTCTGTTTGTTTTAAATGCTTGTCTCTCGGCTTTAAGAGCTATAATGCAGGGGAGGATCTTTTTTTTACGGTCAGTAAAAGCAATCTCAATCACTCAGCTCTATATACATATTTAAATACATATTACTCAAGTCTAACTCCTGCATTAATACAATTGCATGGACCTTTTCTTATAACACAGTCATAAGCACTTTTTTTAATACATATATAGAAGACTGGATAGACATAAACACTCGGATATATTTCTGGGATGCTGCATTGTACTAGAGACAGAAATCATGAATTTTATTTGCTCTCTTTTTATATGTTCCATTAAGGGAGAGGAGCAATGTGAAACCACTGTGCACTATGAAATCAGAGACACAATCTGCTGAAACTATGTCACTAAATATGCCAAGTGTCAGGTAAGCATGTCAGCTAAGAGTGAGTATGATAAATTATTGGGTAAAGATTTTTTCCCAGAAATATGGTGCAATATCATGGTGTATGGATCTGATTAAAAAAAAAAAAAGATAATGTTGACTTTTCGTAGCATGTTGGAATTTATGTTTCTCACATGGGTGAGAAAGTGCTTTCCTCAGGGAGCTATTTGCCACGCTCAGGGGAGACAAGATTTCACAGAAAGTAAGATATAGGAGGTAGAAGAGACTCTCTGAGCCTGAGGGATCAGGATACTTGGCTGAGAAAACTAGAGACAAGCTGGCCAGGCTAATAGCAGAAAAACTTGCTAAAGATTATGGTAAGTTTGTTACAATTTACAGTCATGGTTTAGTTACAATCAGACTGAAGGTGCATCAAGGCCCGTTTTTAAAGAACAGGGTGCAAACTGTTACATGTGATTTTTTATTTTTTTTTTTTTAATAATTTCCACTGTGTAAATGTGGAAATGTGTAGTAACTTTTAATTGGACCTATTTAAAAATTTCAGTCTTTTTAGTATCAAGTCTGAGAGAACCTCTCCCTTTTACTGTGAAGGATTTGGGGTTGGGTTGTTTTTTTGGGGGGAGAAGGGGGTGGGGAGGTAACTTGGTAAGTCACCTTCATTCCTGGTTGGAGAATTTTGCACAGGAGACAGGCCAGGCAAATCTACCTCAAAGCTCTGATTAACACCAGGTCTCTTCAAAGTCCTTAGGGCACACAGGTTCAAGGGATGCTTCCAGATGGAGATAAAATTACTCTTTTTCTTGGAGCAGTAAAAATTTGCAATCTGCATCAATTTAGACAATAGTTGCAGTAATTGCAGTAATTAATTGTTAATAATGATTGTAATTATTAGCAATAATTATTAATAATTAATTATTAGACAATAATTACGCTCCATAACAGAGACCATTCTGTCTCCAAAGCAGTAAGACATAATGCACTAATACTATAAATTCTTCCTTTCTTATACAGAAGTTTTGACTGTTTCTCTGAAACTGAAACCAATTCTATTTTTGTTGTTTCAAAGCAGAATAAGATGCATTACTCCCTGCCAAGTGAGACTGAGAGTCCCAAAAGTATCTGCATCTTTCCCATTTAGCCTTCTACATGGCAGTGGTACCTAGACCTAAAAAATACACGTCAATACTCAAAGTAGTAGAATGAGACACACAAATCTGCTAAATCTGTTATTTTCTAGACTAGTGAAAGAGCTTTGACACTGTTAATGTGAGATGACATTCCACAGATTCTGATTTGCACTGGGAATGCAATTAGTTGCCTTTCAGTTTCGGTCCAGTCAGCTTTTGGTTTGGCTTTATAATAGCTGCTACTATATCCAAATTATCATTCTGCCTCAAAACTTTAGGTGGATATTGTTCGGTGCTTTCCTTTAACTTACTAGAGAGCAGGTTTACACGGATGTAAGTGAAAGGATAATTTCCCTCCTGGCATAAATGACATGGCACCACAGAAGATACATGATCAGATGACATAGTAGTCTTAAAATACTTACTCACATTCATGTAATTATCAAGAGAAGTTACACTGCAATCAATGGAATTAAACTTACTTTAAATTTTGTGTGAGATGGAAATCCTTTCTACAGAAAAAAGAAAATTTGTGTATTTAACACCTTTAATTTCAGAAACCCAGAGTTGTACACTAGTCATTATAAAAATAGTATTCGCTTTACTGAATAGGATCTATATTCTGAATTACCTGTCCTATTTCTAAGTGTAACCAATAGTAACCAAATATTTTACATAATAGTTGTCATGCAGCAAGTGTATGCAAGGTAATTTATCAAACATTAATGTCCCGTCTTAATCCTGAATATTTAGACGTTCAGATTGTGAATAATGAATTTTTGTCAACCTTGCAAAGCATTTCAATGTATTAAATGTTCTAACCCAACATTCTTACTACCTGTCAGCAGGTACAAGTACCATTTCTGCATGAGGAAAAATAATATCCTCGCAAAGTTTGTGATGCCACCTTCCTTTTCAGAAGCTAAGTGGACAAATATGTCTCTGATCTGTATGGCAACCTTGGAATTTAACAGCCCATAGACACTGGTGCAAATTTCTTGTGTTGCTTGTAAGTTCTTCCAGATTCAAACTAGATAATGACCTAGGAAAAAAGCCCTGTCTGATTGTTTGCTTGCTCTTTTCTTTCTAATACCATCCTCTATCAAATCTCCACTTCAGTGAAGAAGTCACTTTATGACAGTAAATTTCTGTCATGGAGTTGTACAGTGACTAACATTGACTGTGGAATTATACCAAAGTTCTGGAGCTGGAAAGGCTGGAATATTTGATCTATTTTAGTATTATTCAGTAAATAAGGGTTATTTCCATGCAGTAGACGGTTTGGTGTTATTTGCCGTATGAGTACAACAAAACAAAAAATATAGAAGAAATCAGGTAATATTTGTCTCATCAGCTTCATCCAGCTTTTAGTTAACTCCATAACTAAGAGAGTACAGTTTACAGCACACCAAGAATATAAGATATTGAGGAGCTAAGGTGACAGATGGGATATAAAAATATTAATAAAACATAGTATATTAATAAAATAAACCCCGGTATGAATTCCAGGTGGGCACCAAGGGCTGCAGAGGAGGAAAGATATTTGTGGGCCAGTGAACATCAGTGATGAGCTATTCTCAGTCTTCATGATCCCACGCTATGGCATAAGAGGAAAAAATGTACAAACTTTACAGCCTCCTAAAATCCAGAATAACTGCTCTGGAGCGTACAAACAGTCCCCAAATGGTGTCATGTACTCCCAATCGACAGTCAATGTCAACACTGTGTGCTGAGGTGCAGCAATACAGAACTGCACGGTGCACAGCTAAGCAAACAATACACTTTTTAAAGGCAGCAGGTGAAATTGTTTCCATTACTCCTGTGGCACATTGGGCTTTATACCTGGAATCACAGGCAAAAATGGAGAAATATTGGAAGATGGAAATAATAAAAAAAAGGATAATATTATTTATGACAGTGAAATGCAACTTTGAGTAAAATCTTTGTCATTTTTAGGACTATGGTGCTTGTATGGAAAGATTTTTTTAAAGAAGTGATCCATTAAAAATGGAGGTGAGGAAGAGAGAAAATGTTTCAGGAGATGGAAACATTAGTATTTCATGGGAAAAAAGTGTAATCATGGAATAAAACAGGCTTCAGCTCATAATATTAATGTCATCCCTTCCTTGGTAATCAGCAATAAAAAGAGCTGTATTTTTAATATGAAGACAGATCAGTAATTTAATTTAATCATGATCTTCATAAGAAAGAAAATATTTTTTCAAAATAAATAATGGCTATCCAATTAACCTAAAGCTATTTCAAGTATGTTCGTAGTTTTGGAAATAAATTAAATAAATTGCTTATTTATTAGGTATAAAAATATTAAGATAATTTTATTTGTAGAAATTATTAAATCAATTCCGTTATTAACAAAAAAAAACCAAACCAAAACCAAAAAAAAAAACCCAAACAAGCAACAAAAATCCCCAGAGTTTTAGTAGTTTTAGAACAAAAAAAGAAGAAAAAAGAAGATAGGATATCTGAGTATGTCTTTAAAGTGAGTTACTTCTGAATTACTTTAAAGAACTGATCAATATTTCATAGAGTCTCACCACTGTATGTAGTTGTTTAAGGCACTTTGATCAAATTGAATTATGGGTCTTTTATCTCTCTGTGGCAGTCAACATTTCCAATAGATAAATGTTGACAACAGTGATTCTGAGTCTCTAATTATATTGTCCAGAAAAAAAAGCTTTTTGAATAACAACTGAAAAAGTCATGACCTGGCACTACAAAAATAGTCAGATTTATGGACATTAAATGTAAGGAAAGAATGGAGTCACTGGGGAATGTACAAATAATAATAAAAATGTTAAGGGGCCAAATATCTGCTGAATGCTCCTTCACTGAGGCTTCAAGTAGTTCAGAAAAGACACAGAGAAAACAGCACCATTTAGATATTTTTCAGATACAGAGAAAAGAGCAATCTCATTTTCACAGAATCGTTGAATCACTGAGGTTGGAAAAGCCCTCTAAGATCAGCAGGTGCAACCTTCAACTTATCACTGCTGTGTTCACCAGTCAGCCAGTGCAACACCCACAGTCTTTAATCCCTCTTTAAATTAATTTATAAAATTTATAAATTTTAAATTTACAATATAAATATATAAATTAATTTATAAAATTTAAATGTCTTTAAATCCCTTGGGGGATGGTGACTCGAGTACTTCCCTGGGAAGCCTGTGCCAGTGCTTGACAACCTTCTCAGTGAAGAAATTTTTGCTAATATCCAATTTAAACCTACCCTGGCACAACCTGAGGTCACTTGTTACTTGGAAGAAGAGAACAATCCCCACCTGGCTAAAAACCCCAGTCGGGTTCTTGTAGACAGTACTAAGGTCTTACCCAAGGCTCCTTTTCTTTAGTCTAAATATCCCAAACTCCCTCAGCTACTCCTCACCATACTTGTGCTCCAGACCCTTCAGCAGCTCCATTGCCCCTCCCCAGACAAGCCCCAGCCCCTCAATATCTTTGTTGCATTGAGGGGTGCAAAACTGAACGCAGCATTCAAAGTTTGGCCTCACCAGTGCCCAGCACAGGGGGAAAATCTGTGCCGTGGTCTTCTGGCCACCCCATTTCTGATGCAAGCCAGGTGTTATTGGCCTTTTTCACCACCTAGGCACACAACTGTTGTAGCCACCTCATTGTAACTACAAAACCACAGGTACTGTAACTCCCCCACCTGGTATGTATGTCAAGGCTACCTGCATTTAAAAGTACAAAGTGTTAAAGTAGACAGAGTAGGACTAAATAAATGGACTAAATAAAAAACCTCAATCTGCTGAAAGGTTGGATTAATTTTAGTTCTGTTGACGCATATGCCAATTAAATGCAGTATTTGGTTTCTTATGAAATGCTGTTTTCTTTACCAAGATTTGTTAAAATTTAGTGTGACTAATGAATTGTTATTGTAGGAAATATGAGTAAGAAATTGGTAGAACATAAAATAAGTTTTACCAGCCAAAAGCTAAGTTTTCTGAAGATCAAAAGGTTGAGGGAAAAGCTGATTAAATTTAAGATACGAGTATATTACTTGAAAGTAACCATTACTGAAGTAAAAATCAATTATGATAAAGAAACATTTGCTACTTTTAAAGCCCCTTTAGACAAGTGTAAAAGGACATTTCTTTTTCATTGGCCGAAGAAGGTCTTTGAAGAAGGTCTCTGATGTTTCAGGCAGACTCTGTATTGATCCATAAATTGGTAAGCCACGTGCCACTCCTTTGCAGACTTTGACTCCAGGAGAACTTTATTTAAATTTTAATGAATTTAAATTTTAGACTTTTTACCTAGTTTTCGATATTATTTTTTCATTAGACAGACTTATTTTTTTTTCCCCTAGTTCCATTCTTTTTCTGCCCACACAGGTGTAGGACATGCATTTTACCACATCTTCAAAAGCGTGGAAGAAAGATTTTTTTAAAAAAGCTCTAAAGGTTAATGCCAATATAAGAACCAAGGTCAGTCTGCGAATTACTAAGTGTACAAGGACAATTTCAAAATTTCTGATTAGAAGTTTGTGTTATCATTTCTCAGAAAAAATTTTTTTGGGAAACGCTGAGCAAGCTTGGTTACTGGATTTACGAAACCATAGTGTAATCTATTATGACCAAAAAGAAAATGGGTCTATCCACAAATGCTAACACTGAACAGAATTTCCAAACTCTACTCAGATGAAATAATGAGTGGTAGAAGAAAACCTCGTAAAGAAAAAATAAACAAGTTTTAGTTTATAATTAACCAGTTTAACTTGTTTTCTTCTCAATCTCTGTAGTTCCTTTCTTCCATACATTATTTACTTCTGCTAAAATATCCAAAATATAAACTCTTCTTTAAATCTTTTTCTGACTGCATAACAGTCAAAAATAGATGTGGAGTTCAGTTGCACTGTAGTTTCTGGTCATCTTAATCAAGATCTAGTCAAAAACTGAATCAAGATTGCTCATATCAATCCTATGTATATTCATGCGCTAATTATGGTTGTCCCTAAACTTATTAATATAAAATGAAGGACTCAGGGAAAATTTTTACACTGCGAACCACTTCTCATTTCTATGCTTTTACTTTTCAGTAAGCAGTCAATTCAGTAATAGCTTAACAAGTTCACTAGATCACATAATCATCCTTAGGATTGTTAGCACTTACAAAGAGAACAATTATTCTGTGCCTGGAGGAATGTACAGCTCCAGAATCCAAGATTGCTTATTTTGGAATCAGATAAGAATCAAATGCAACCCTTTGGGAACTGCTGAAATCGATGTGTGCTGACTGTGATAGGAAAGATTTTCTTTTCTGTAACGGCTGACACACATCACATGGAACAGAACTGAGTGGCTGACTGTGGGATTACATATATACAGTATATCAAAGACCTACTGAAGAAAAAAACCTCATGCTTTAGTTTAATTATGCCCCATTTTGCAAAGAAGGATGTGGCTTTCTTTCCTTTGCATAGTTTATACTGAATTTTGCAATTAAGGGCTGTTACTTGCTGATATAAACCGAAAGTAGCTAGGAACAAGATTTTAATGTTTAGGGAAAGGGAGAACCTCATTACTGTATTTTGAAACACCTAGAGAATCTCAGTCTATCTTCCTCAAGGTTAGCAAAGACATATCTAAGATCAAGTCTGACCATGATATATGAAATGATTTTTTTTTTACTTAAGTAGTAATGATAATAATAATATTATTATTTATACAAAACACAGTCACATCATTTCAACAGAATTAATATACTTACTTTAGCAACTTAATTTAGGAGTACACTTCTAGTTCTGGAGGTGATTTCTCTGAATGATGTGTGACAAGGGTATTTTTTTGCCTGTGTTTTATTATCATTGCAAATTGTTTCTCAAGTAACCTTCACAGATTGCACAAGGAACCCCAAAAGTATTAGGTGATTATGTAATTAGATCCTTTATTGTAATGAGCATGCCATGAAAAAGAATGAATTAAGGTCGTAGAGAATAAATTATAGCTCTGACATTTGCTACTTCAGAGTGCTTGCTTTTACAGCTCTAGTAGTCTATTAATAGCTTTGTTTGTACAAATGTGTAGATGTGGCATGCCACTACGACATTTTCCTCTCACTTGCAAATTTTAGGAGGAGTTGATTTCAACTGCTTTAAAAGTAGTATGGTGTTCCTTTGGAAGACGTTTTTTTTCTCAGCTGAAGATGTTAGATGATTCTAAGATGCTTAAAACAATAACAAAAAATTCAGTAGTTTAGTCATCTACAGGTGAGCTTCTTCTGTCCATGTATGAGTTACAGAAAGGGGTGACCAGAGCATTCACCTGGGTTGATATCAGAAAAATCTGTGGAGCTACTTATAGAATGCAGATTCACTAATTACTTTTTATCTGAAGGAGACCTGTAAAAAAACCTGGATTTTCAGAACCTAATTGTACTCAGGCTTCTGTTATCTTCATATCTTACTGTTATAAGGCACAGACGCATTAATTAAGGACCTGAATAACTTGTAAGAAAAAAAGCATTGGGGTGGTTTGAGCATATAAACTCTTCTGGCTCCTGAAGTTTTGGTAAGAGTGTCTTGAAATACAGAAAAATCACCCTAAGTGTCCAACTATGTTATGGTTCATTTGTTTTGTTTTTGTTTTTAATTCTATGATTTGCATAATGAACCACAATAAATCAAATAAATTATTTTCAGTTTGAGGTGCAGAAATGTATGTATTGACCTTATACTATGAAGGACTTGACATTTATTTCACTACAAACAACCTTTGAAACAAGAAAGTTTTCTCATGTCATTTTTTTTTTTTTTCAAAATAGGTGATTTTCTTGGCTTAAAGCCAGGCTTATGTCTCAGTTACTTTAAATTCCAGAAGCAGCATTCTTGTTTGTTCAATTGTCTTTTTTTTTGTATGCAAATGGACTATATTGTAGCAATAGGTAGGATTCAGGTTTGCATCCTAATTGGTGACTTAGAATGCCCAGCATTATCCTTCAGCAAAGTCAGCTTTTCATATTGAAATTCTTGAATGTCACAAGGACTGAGAATAGATGGAGAACTATTATTATGTTTATTTAAACTATCCCAGAGTTTCAATAACTCTCTCCAGAGGAGGTGAAGAACACAGCATTTACCTACTTGTATAGACGTCATTTTATATTATTTGCTTTAAATGTTCTTATTTGTAATACTGAAAGAGAGACTGTGTGACCTCTTTTAGCTGAGCAGGAAGAGTCCTTGCAAACAGAATATCAGCAGATATGTAGAAACATACATATATGTTTATATTTGTGTGTTTGCGTATATACACAGGCACATACATAAACAGAAAAGTAAATAAGGCATAAAGGAGTTGTGTATTTCCTAATGCATGGACAAGATCACAAGGACTTTGGAAACTATTAGGCTAAGCAGCAGTGGGTTCAACCCCCCACTAAAACATCGGAAGAGACTTTGCTGGTCAGTCAGGCACCATTCAGGCAGGAAGGAGCCTTCTGTGTCGTCAGCTTGCTGTCTCACAAATCCTCTCAGGCTGATGCTTTTCCATGTTTTTGCTTTAGAATTTTAAGCCTGTGCATTTCATTGGTTTTCCACCTTGAATTTTTTTAAGTACTAATGTTCTCTACCACTACAGTTCTGTCAACATTTCTTATCTTGCATGGCCCTCACTGATCTATCTTAAAATGTAGCAAATTCTTCTGGTCTCTGAGCCATGGTATTAGTGCTGGGCCTTGTATCCTTGAAAGACATATGCAGAATTCCCTGTTTGGGGTGAGAAGAAATCACAGTGATTTAGGAGGAAAGGATTATATGGGTATTCTGATCACAAAATTCATTACAGTTAAATCAGTTGGCTTTAGCAAGAAAGCATTAGACATTTCCATTAGAAATAAAATGTAGTGAGGATGGAAAAGGAAATACGTCTTTCTCTTATAATAAGGAATGTTGAAATAGTCCAATAATTTTTGAAGATTGCAGGAGGCAGCTACTGCTAAATGGTTTATTAGTCTTGGCACCAGACAAAAAAGAACTAGCCTTGGCACATAAGAGTTTATCAAATCCCATAATTCTCCACATTCCATTTCTCTTGTACATGAGCTTAAGTAGCAACATCTTAGAAGGCTGGCAAATGTCTGGCAGCAACAGATGTAGAACTGGAGTATGACAATGTTAAGTGCAATGCATATGGAAACATCTTTTCCTTCACATAAGTATGTGATTTTCTATGTATAGCACATCTAGAACAAGAATAGTCTATTTTAAATCTACTGATCTTAACACTTGTTTTAGGAGAAGCAGCACTGTTATTCTCAGCTTACAGATGGGAAAACTACAGTCACAGAGCCAGAATAAAAGGGAGAAAATATAGTACAGAGTCTGCAGGGCAGCTCATAATTTAATTCTCAGTTCAATATTCCGTCTGTGTGGCTTCACTGCACTCTTGTCCACGCTTAAAGCCCCTGTAATACTCCTAAGTATCTGATAAAAAGCTGATGCATGCAAGTCAGATCACTGGGTAACATCAGGTGGTGAGCCATGATAAGTTCTATTGTTTGAAAAAATACTTCATCCCTAAATTCATTCACTAAGGCTATCTAAATCAAATCAGATCCTAAAATGACATTTCAATAGGTTTATTGGCAAGGTTAGGTGTTTAACTATCTACAAAGTTCTTAGTCAAAAGGCAGGAGACTTTAGATATGAAATCTCTGCCTTTGTTTCCATTTTGGTACCATGTCAAGATGCATGCTTCATTTTCCTTGCTTGGATACAAAAAAGGTATTTCTGAATGTCTTGATATCTGGAGCAAAGTTATGATGGTTTTCTGATGTGAATTAAAACCAAGCCTGCTTCAAAAACATCTGATATTCAGTACCTGCATTGTAGTTATTTTGGTGGGAAGGGAATGAGCTCTGAGAAGTGAATATTAGTTGTATAGGATAAGGAGCAAGGAGAGTGACGTTGATATGATCTCCTCTATGCTTCCTTGTAATGTCCCAATACCTCTTGAAATGTGAGAAGAGATACTGTTCTGATATATAGTGCAGAAATAATTCCCTTCTGTGTTCATCCAGCACCTAATGCAAAATAAAAGGTTATCTCATATTTTATACTGTCTCACCACATATACAGTAGATGGCTTTAAAAAAAAAATGTGAAAGATCCTGCAATATGATTTTTTTTTTTTTTGGCAGCGGTGGGGTTGTTGAAGTACCTCAGACTATCTTCTGAAGGTTAATTAATTTTATGCTAAGAAGCTAGTCTTTCAGAAGCGGCCATCTAGTGGAAATAGAAAAGCCTTTAATTAACAAACATTGGATATCATACTCAGTAGTTATATGAAGACACACAAACCTGAAGTTTTTATATTATCACACCATATAATTATTTCTCCATATCTTCCATGTCCCCAGGTTTTCAAAAATGCAAAACCTTTGTGCTTCTTCAAATTGGATCTTGCTTTTTGTTATACTGCTGCTAATACAAGAAGAACACTTCGGAATATAGAATTAGCAGGAAGATTCCTTCCTTGGAATGTACCATAAAATAATGAATAATTTTTTTTTTTGCTTTTAAAGAATGACTTTTATATCTGTGTTCTTAATTCCAAACATTAGGAAGCAGCATCCTAAGATAAATTATCTATTTTCAAGCAAATTTCAAGAAAAATGTAAAAATATTTTCCTGTCAATATCCAAAAATGATATTAATACATTACACAGCGAGGATTTTTTAGTACATAAATCACTACAATATTAGAGAACTGTTGATTATAGTTAAGCTTTTAAGTTCTGTCTTAAATTTCAGTTTCACTCTGCTAAACAATGACAGAACTGATTATTTGAATTGGAGCTGATGATTAGGAAAAGCATTTAGGCTTGTGTAGGTTCCTTTAGTGCTGTAGGTAACAATTTCACTGCATGGAGAGAGCATTGGTTAAAAAGAGAAACGAAACTGTTGACATCTTGGCAGAGGAGTGGTCACATGGGGAGTCAAATCTCCTGAACAGGATGGTCCCCCACAACTTTGTGCAATGGGTGTCTCCATTGCTGACAGCAGCATCTTTAGCTCGATGGCATAAGACTCTCCAAAATGTTGCTTTCCTAATTTCAGATTCTCCACCTGATCATAGTCCTATAAGACACCCCAGCACATCCACCATCTACTTCAATTATACCACTCCTATGTTAAATATCTCTTAAGCATCTCATATGTGTCCATAAGACTATTCTTTGAATAGTTTCTACATCTACATGAATCATTTCTGCTGTTCATTGTGGTTAACCTTGGTTGAATGCCATATGCCTGCTCAGCCACTCTCTCTCTCCTAAACAGGACTAGGGAAAAGAAAACAAGATTGAATATTTCATGGGTTGAGATAAGGACAGCGAGATCATTTAACAGTTACTGTCACGGGCTTGGAAAAAAACCTGTCATTTGACTTGGAAAAATAATTTCATTTATTGCCAATTAAAATAGTGTTGGATGGTGAGAAACAAGGACAAAAAAAAACCTAACCCCACAACAGCTTCTCTCTACTCTTCCTTCCCACACTCTTCCCCTGCTCCACTGTGATCCTTCCCACAGGCTGCCAACCCTGCAGGATAAACCTGTTCCAGCACGGACTCTCCACAGACTGCAATTCCTTCAGGAACATCCATCTACTGCAGCGTGGGGTCCTCCACAGGCTGCAGTGTGGGTCCCTGACCAACTGTGCTCTCTCTCTCCAGGGGCTGCAGGAGTGCCTGACTCACCTCCTGATCCTCACATTGCCTGGGCAACTGGTGGAAATGTCCTATCTACTTACAATCTGATCATTTCCCTGTCAGGAACTCTCTAGGACTCCTCGAGGATGTAGACCAGCATATTCAAGGTGCTGGGAGTTTAGGTGAATGTTTTGAGTTGGTTCTATCTTTCCAAACAGGCCATTGTGTTGTCTGTTCAAACAAGTAGTTGGGGAGTTGTGTCTTTGTTCAGGGATTTTGCCAGGGCTTAAGAACAACAGTTGTGCACGGAGAAGAGCCAGTTAAAACGCAAACAAAACTTTAGAAAAACCCTGAGTCTCATCCTCACACCTTGCTTAGCTCTTGGGCCACTCTGCAGGCTCACTGTGAGTGAGATTTACCACGTGTCACACCACCTCTCAGCGGGAAGGAGTCAGCCCGCCAGCAGCCTCTCAGCACCTGTGCTTCTCCACAGAGCCTCCATCCCAGCTGGGGGGACCACCAGAAGATGCATTAGCAGTGCACACTGGTGACCCACAATGTTTTATGGAAGCAGTCCTGAGTCCAGCCCATTTTATAGCTAGCTGCTAACAACACTAGCTGTGTTGAGGTCTGTTCCCATTGTAGTTACTCAAATTTTAATTATTGTAAATCGTGATTCCAGTTTATAATGCCTCCTAATGTTCCTCATTATCGGAAGGGGCAGGGAGAAAAGGAAGCAGCTTGAGTGGGTTTAATTTTCTAGCTGTGTTTTAAGCCAGCACATTTACAGAACTGGTTGCAAGGCTAATATTTTAATATAATTATTCGACTTTAGAATGGTTCAAAAGTTAATATCTGAATTTTTTCATCATGTGTATCTCATATCAAATGATTTTAAGACTTGACTTATAAGTTTCTGTAGCACTTCTATTTCACTTTGAAATCATTTGTGTATGAATGTAGTCATTGATTTGGATGTAATATTTGAAATTTAAAGGGTGGATAAAAGAGGAATACATTCAAAATTCACTTATTTAAGTATTTAAAACACATGACCTCTGTTTCACCTAAACTAACTATGATTTACATTTTATTCTGGGTCAGGCCAGAAGAAATATTTAATTACTTATTCTGCTTCTTAATTAGCTATCTCCCAGAAATGATTCTTTTTTTTTACTTCAGCCAAGTTAATCTTGAACTTCCAAGATAACCATTTGTTGTTAATGGTTTCAGTTTGGACTCTCTTTGATCTCATCTGAGTTAAGATAAAAGCCATACCTCCCTGGAAGAAAGCTGTTTGAAGCTTGCCTAGTCACAGAAAAATTTGGGCATTCTTAGGCAGAAATATTCTATACAAGCATTATCATTGTCAAACATTTTCAACATTAAATATCGGGAAAATGTTAAAGGTATTTTTTTTTGGGGGGGGGAGCAGGGATGAATATATTGTAATTTACATAAAACTGGTATAAATTCTTCAGAATATCTGTAGGCATGCACTGTGGTGGTTTTACACTGTGTGTTCTTGCCTGTCTTCTGTCCTTTGCTTTGCACAGCAGTGCAAGTCAACATTTCTAAGGACAGACATCTCACAGTCCATCCTTACCCCAGCCTTGATGCTGTTGAGGAAGCTTCCGGTTTGTTGACATTGGCTAATGACTTCTCTGTCAGGAAAGGGTTTCTAATCCGGACAAGGGAATTTTGCTGTTGGAGCCAGAAAATCAGTATTGTGTTGCAGAACTTCCTGGGGTATAGGAATTGTTTCACTAAATCCACATGGATAAGTGTCCTGATTTTGTCTGAGATAAACTGAATTTTCTTCTTAGCAGCTGGTACAGTGCTGTGTTTTGTATGTAGTAGGAGAATAATGTTGATAACACCTGGATAATTTGGCTGTTGCTAAATTGTGCTCACCTTAAGTCAAAGATTTTCAGTTTCCCATGCTCTGCCAGGAAGCAGGGGCACAAGCAGCTGGGAGGGAGCATGGCTGGGACACCTGACCCAAAATGGCCAACAGGATATTCCATAACATAGAATGTCTTGTCCAGTATATAAACTGGACAGAGCAGGATGGGAAACAGGCTGGGTATCAGCAAGTAGGTGATGAGTAAACACATTGAACATCACTCGTTTCTCTTGGGTTTTACTCCCCTCCCTCTCTCCCTCCCTCTCTCCCTCCTTCCCTCTCTCCCTCATTATTATACTTACTGTTTTTATTTTTGCTGTTTTTGTTGATGATGCTGTTGTTGTTATATTTTGTTTCAGTTATTAAACTCTTTTTATCTCACCCCATGTGTTTCATATTTTTCCAATTGTCCTCCCCAAGAGGGAGTGAGAGGCTGCATGGTACTTGCAGACACCTGGGTATAAACCACAAAGGTGCAGAACAAAACTTAGCTGGTACCCTGCCTCTGACTGTTGCCAGAGGTACAGATTTAGAGCCAAGTACCTGCTCCAGTGACTGAAATGGTATTAGCTAGAATTAAATAAAACAAAAGAATCATGAGTTTCACATACCTGCGTCCAAAACTGCCATTGGCTGTGAAATTTTCTTTACTTGCACAGAACAGAAAATGGTGGATTTTTACTGTGTTTCTTGCTCTTTTGTTAATTTTTTAAAGGAGATGATACTTCAACATAAAAAGATCAATATATTTCTACATTTAAAACCCAGCAAGATTTACAAAAATTAAAGTGCTCTGAACATTGTGTTCAGACAGCAAGTTGTTTAACTCAATGTAACTGAGATGCTATTAAAAATAGAAAAGACTCAACAAAACATATTTCTGAGGCATATGCTTTAGAATCATCAGAAGTAGAGATTTTTTTCTCTTTTCCTTTTTTTTTTTTTTTTTTTTTTTTTTTTTTTTTTTTTTTTTTTTTTTAAATATATATTTGCCAACTGTCAAGATGATTTCCCAGGAAGGAGTCCAGAAAAGCCAAAGTATATATGTATTTTTGGGGACATTGTTAAACTTTTCAAAAGGGCAGCAGGATTTTCTGGACTTGGTATGGATAATTGCAAAAGAAACCAATAAGGCTGAAGAATCTAAAGGTAGACACTGATGCTTTCCATTTTGCATCACTGAGATTTAAATGATTAGGTGTAGAAATACTACAGTCCTTAATTTTGTGATAATTCTTCTCACTAATGGCACAGCTGGAGTCTTGCAAAAATGAATAATATTAAAATTAGCAGCTTCCTTTTGTGTTATTCATGAAAATTTCAAGGATGAGAGGCTTAGTAATTTCTGGTCAAAATCCAAACAGACATAGAATGCTACTAATCCAGCTGTACAAGTATCAGTGAAATGCACCTAATAATTTGTGTTTTGAAGTTTTGTTCTCAGTCAATTTTATTGACAATGCCACTGAAAGCATCCCAAAGTAATTCAGTAAAATCAATTCTCAAGTTAGTATAGATTTTGTGAATTGAATGTGCACACAGTTTTATGCAAGGTCCTTCCATGCAGTTCTGTGGGATAAGTAGAATGACAAGGAATCTTAGGATTGCCTTTTTTTTCTTTCCATCCCTAGGCTTTTTTTTAGAGTTGGCATGAAGGAAAGGCTGCACAAACAGCCTCTATCTCTTCATTCTTGCATGGCTGCAGCAATCATAAGTTTTATTATAAGCGCAGTGAAAATCTAATAGATTATAGGGCAAATGCTGAAATTAGAAGACAAGAATTCAGTTTGCATATCTGTGGCTGGCAGATCATGCCCTTGTTTACATGGAGGATAACCATTATTTCATTTTCACCAAGGGCATGAAATCCTAATGCCATACTGAAGTAAGATTTCATAGCTATGCTGAAAGCCGACAAAATGTCTAGGTTCACTGCAAATACCTTTTAAATATGAGGGGCAAAGTTAATGCAAAGGCATTTCCTGTATCCTCTGCCAGAGGTAAATTTTGATCAGACTGTGAAGAAGAAGAGCTGCCATACACACTTCAAATATTTAGCAATCCATGCCAGCATGCCTGTTGGGATGATTTTGACTCAGTAACTAGTGCATAATAACCAAGATGTGAAGAACATGGTGTCAACCCTTGATAAGGACAAGTATGAAGAAGAGAAGACATTTAAGGAGCGTGAAAAAACAGCATGTAAAATTAACACAGAGTGGGGAGACAAATGAAAATAGATTTTCACATTCTCTGTGCTTTCAAGATCCTTGCGGTTTTCACCATTACAAATAGAAGGGGAAAAAGTGGAAGGCACAATGAACACAAGCTCACTGTGTTTCTAGTTGTAGGCTTCATTCACCCAAACTGTCAAAGAGGCTGACACATTCTCCAGCATGAAATACATCCTTCTGCTTAAGGTGAACATATGCAAATTATTTGATTATGCAAATTGTTTCCTGAAATAATTGTATAAATGCCAGACGTGGAGGTGTGCAAAATGTGGCAGTTATATAAGACAACCAACCTCTAAACATATTGATTTAAATGTTTCTCATTTCTATGTCCTGTTCCATAAGTTATTTAATCACGTATAGGATTTTCAGTCTTGCAATTACAAAATTAATTCTGTTTTATTTCAGTCCTTATTGTCACCAAAAATAAGAACTTGCTATTCTCTCTGTGAAGATTCACTAAAGAAGCAGTTCAAGACTCTGTTGGGGTCAGTGGGGCTCTGGGAAAACAAGAGGCCTTTTCCTGGCCACTCTACTCAGTCTCCACCTGCATCCACCCATTCAACCCTCACTACTGCTGCTCATTCAACAGATCCAAAAGAAACAAGCTAGCTGTTAAGATGAAGAGTCCATTCTATCTTCTGTTGAACTATAATAGAATTATAGAATCATAAATTCATAGAATTGTTACAGTTGGAAAAGGGCTCTAAGATCATTGAGTCCAACTGTTAACCCAGCACTGCCATGTTTGTGCCACTAAACACCATCCCCAAGTGCCACACCCACACAATTTTTGAACACTTCCAGGTGCAGTGATTCCACCACTTCCCTGGGCAGCCTGTTCCTGTGCTTGATCACACTTTCTTGTGAAGAAATTTTCCCTGATGTTGAATCTAAACCACCCTTGGCATGGTTGAGGCCACTTCCTCTCATCCTGCCACTTGTTACCTGGGAGAAGAGATTGACCCCATCTCACTGCAACCTTCCTTCAGGGCGTTGTAGAGAGCGAGAAAGTGCCCCCTGAGCCTCCTTTTCTCCAGGCTAAAC
>VZTE01004144.1:772730-805031 GCA_013397775.1 Eulacestoma nigropectus | reverse complement strand
TGCTCCAGACCCTTCCCCAGCTCCATTGCCCTTCTCTGGACGTGCTCCAGAGCCTTAATGTCCTTCTTGCAGTGAGGGGCCCAGAACTGGACACAGGACTTGAGGTGTGACCTCAGCCCTGCCAAGTACAGGGGAACAATCACTGCCCTGGTCTTGCTGGCCACACTATTGTTGATAAAGGGCAGGTGCCATTGGCTTTCTTATCCACATGGGTACACAGTGCCTCATGTTCAGCCACTGCTGACCAGCAGTCCCAGGTCCTTTTTCCTCATGACGTGTTTCCAACCACTCTGTCCCCAGCCTGTACCACTGCCTGGGATTGTGACCCAAGTGCAGGCCCTGGCACTTGGCCTTTTTGAACCTCATACCACTGGCCTCAGCCAACCAATCCAACCTGTCCTGATCCCTCTGCAGAGCCTTCCTGCTCTCCAGCATATCAACATTCCCACCATGATATTTGCCCTGTTGGTTTTCCCCCTTATTCTTAGCCACAAACACTCAACCCTATTGTCTCCATCATTAGGCTCCAAAGAAGACACTTCCTGACATATAGGGCAACCCCACCACCTCTCCTTCCTTGCCTGTCTCCTCTGAAAGGTTTACAGCCATCCATTGGAACACTGCGGTTGTGTGAGTCACCACCACGTTTCTGTGATGCCAACTCTGTCAAAGTCTTCCCGCTGCACCATGATTTCCAGTTCCTCCAGTTTGTTCCCCATCCTGTCTGCATTAGTGTAGATAGCCTTCAGTGGGTTATTGATCCCACTGCCTTTTCAGGGAGAAAAGTTCAAAATTCCTGCATGATTGTTCTCAGAAGCCTCTGTGGTTTCTAACACCGATAATTCTTGTGTCCTTGCTGCTGCAAATTGCTTTGCAAATAATGCACAGGCACAAAAAAACACTTTAAAAGACAGTGATATCATAGTTACAAAGAAAGGATTGATATTCTGAGCTTAAATGTCATTGCATCTTTTGAACATTTTGAAAGATATTGATAATTTTACATCAAAATTTTCTAAACGGAAGGTCTGTAAATGCCCAAAATGTTTCAGTTTCCCAAATGTCCTTGAGTATCTCAAGTTCTGAATAGACATGACTATGTCCAAACTGCTGGGCTGAGTAATGTGCAAGCGCCTAAGTATTTCAAGGTTTTTAAATATTGTTCCTAAATTCAAAAAATGACACAATGAATGCTATCTGGAACTACTCCATTGATGTAAGTATGTCTTCAAAGAAGAAATTTGGATAATGTCTGAGTCAAAGATGGCAAGACAATGGCAAAAAGCCTCTATGCTGTTTAAAATGTTTAAATAACTCGAGGTTGGATAAAAGAATGAGTTTAGACAATAGAAATAAAAACTGTCTGACATTAATAGGTAGGAAAGTTACTGGTAAGTTTGGGATTGGTACTGAGCATTTTTAGTCCACCTTTAAACAAGCAGAACTCCAGTGACTTCAGTAGTTCTGATTTATGCTAGTATAAATGAGAGAAGAATCTACCCATATGTCTTCCTGCATGCCTGTAATAAATCCTGCAGGCTATTGGTGCCATATAAATAAGATAGTAGGGTCAGGATAAATTGCCAGACAGAGGGTTACATATAAATATTGTCAGAATTGGGGTTTATAAGGTGATTTTTGTGACATGGCTTACAAATAATGTCGTCACACGCAACTTTTCCACAAATTATTCAGGAACAGGTTGAAATAGCCGAAGAAAAAAGAATTTGGAGTTCAAGTGAAATTTCTAAGCAGTTTGTGGCAAAATGCGGATTTATTTTTGAGTTGTAATTTTTGTGTTCATCTTACTATCAACCTTTTGTTCTTTTTCTTGTAATATTGGTTACAATGATATAAAACAGACAACTGTGCCTTGCAGCCTTCAGTTCAGAATATTTCTATTGGAGCAGTCAAAGATTCTTTGCAAATACTGGGTTTGGATGCACTTAAATTTCAATAGTGGGTTGAGAGTTTGAAGTTTTTTGCTCTTGTCTCCTTCCATTTAACACTACCCCTGCTCAATTTGGTTCTTAGCTGTGGGAAGATGTCAGCGCCATTTATAGAACATTTAAGTGTGAAGATAAAATCACTACTTTTCAGTATATTCCCAAGAGGCTGCAGAGAGAGCTTTTTATTTTGTAGTTTGTTAAACTGTAAATAAATAGGCAAAGATATGTTGACCTTCAATAGCAGTTATTAGATTCATACCTCTCTTTTTATTACTGTTCTAGACTCAGGACTGCCTTTTTTTTTTTTTTTTTTTTCCCCCCCATGCATGTATCTATTGAATCCTAATACTTCTGGAAAACTGAGTCAGTGATATGCTTTCCAGCAAAAGTAAATTTGAATTTTGGGACTTCTCCCTAAATCACAACTAACCAGCTTATAGACTAATAAACAAGCCTTAGCCCTCAGACTACAACTAGTGTAGTCACATGAAAGACTCTAAGTCTGGTCCTTAGCATGAATTTATGACCAGCTGTAGATCTACAAGGTCATGGATTGTCCAATGTCCACAATTTATGAATACAGCTGTTGTCTCACGGGTTCAATGAATGTTCATTTTCTTTCTTATCTCAAAGTTTATGTTTATCTTTACTCTTATTTTTAAACATTTTTAAATGTGTGAATGTTAGGATGGCTTTAGTTCTGCAATATTTTTTATGCTATGACTGTTAATAATTGATCCCAAGTAAGAAGAAATTTATAATTAATAGGGTCATTTTACTGTCTGTACATTTTGTTAATACACTTATGTTTTGCTCCAAGCTTTCTGGCATAAGTCTCTATGTATTCTTGATGGTGTGTCTTCAGAACCTCCACTAATGTTAGAAAGATTTATATCTGCACTGTAAAAGGCATATACTCTGTCTACATTTAATCCATCTCTCCTTAGGAAATTAATTCCCAGGAATCTGTAGAAGCAGAGGTAGAATAAATTCAAATTCAAATTTCTTGGATGGTTACCATGAAGACTATTCTTCCTTTGGAATATAATTTTTTTTTAAATCCACATTCAACGCAGTTTTGTATTGCTGTTTCTTTCTATAGCTATATCCTATCATTTTGCACAAGTTCTCAGTGACACATCTGTAAAAAGATGCAAAGTCTTGTGGAATATTCATGCGACTGATGGATTGGATCCCTGCTTTCAGTCACTTTCTGAAGAATCAAGCTAAACTCCGGCTATACTCAAAACGCACAAGTAAGTTTTGTGGCCTTGTCCCATGTCCTGTCAAGGAAAAGTTAACATTGGTTCACAGTTTATCAGAATAATGATGAATATTTAGCAACATTGAAGGACTCCGGATTTTTCTCAAGATTAAGCAGAGTGGAAAATTTTGAAATCTGATGTATTTATGAAGGATTCACATTCTACCAGCTCAGATTGTATGCGCTTTTATTCCTACAGAGAACAATTAAAATTAATTCTTACATTTTGAGACGGAGGAAACTCTATCTGGTTAATACATATTCTCTCACTTGAAGAGAGAGCCTGTGATCCTTCATAAACTGCTAACCCTGCTCCAAATCTGAAGGGGTGGATATGGATGCAATCAGCTCAGTGGGTCTTTATGCTGCCTGGCATCAGCACAATCAGATTTGGTCATGGGACCTAAGTGAAGTGCAGATTTCAGACTAGGAACTGAAAAATAAAAGGTGTTTTGCTGTAGTAACCAAGAAAAGGGATAATTACTGGGAGCAAGCCTGGAAAGGGCACAGTACTTTAAAATAAGCTAAGACAGAAATCACAAAGATAAGATTTATACATGGTCAAATATAGAAGAATATTTTATTGTTGTTTTGGAGGCCTTAGTAAGAGCTGAGCTGGAACAATAACTGCCTTATAATGTGCTTATATGCTAACAAAATATATAATTGTCTAGAAAACAGAGATTATAACTTGAGATATCTGTTTCCGTGATAGCTGCTTAACTGAGAAGGCAGAAACTGGCACCTCTTCAGATATCACTATGGAGAAAAACTGTGAAACTGTGAAGATACTCTATTACTGTGTGACAGGTTTGAAAGGTAATCTTTTAAATACAAACAATCCATCAAATTAATTCTTAATGGATTTTTGATCATAATGCAAGGAAAGGGTATGATCTCAGTTAATCTTAGTTCTACAGTCTTACACACCTGGTTTCAGAAAAAAAAAAAAGCTTATTCTGAGCCATGATGTGTCTCTTTTTGAGGTATCCAAGGTGGGAAGGATTTCCTCTGGCTTTCATTTATTAGTTTCACATTTATCTATTCCATTATTCCCTGCAAGCCCCATTAAGAAAAGGCAAAAGAGACACCCATCTTGGTCATGATTGTGGAGTTCTTCCACAATAGAGAAAAAAAGAGCTAGCATAAGAAAAATGCGAAAGAGTAAGGAAATAACAACAGGGAAAAAAAGAGAAAACAATAAAGAAAGAAATAAGGAAAATAAGGAGAAAGAAAAAGTATGTAGTGTTTGGGGAATAGTATAGGAGACCAGATAATCCTTGAGAGAAGAAAGGAAAGCATTCTAATGTGAGCCCTTGATTTGTCTGAAATTCCAGATTTTATGGATATTAACTTAAATATATTAAGCACAAAGAAAATAATTACAATTTTCAGAATGTAAAATGTGTTCAGGATTTAAAAGCAATTTTCTACTGTGCCAAAAGTAATAGCCTCAAAAGAAACTGAACTGCCTCGGAAGGTTGTTTGCAGGATCATGCCTTTTTTATTTTTTGGGTTTTTTTTCTGTGCAGCATGACTCTTTTAGTTCTGTCAGTGTACTCCCATTTGTATTCATTATGCAGATTCCTAACAATTTTTCTTTTTAAATTTAGTATGCATCAGGTGGCTTTCTCAGTGATACTGAAATGTAATAAACAAAAGTGACTCACAAGGTCACTTGGTGCCACTCCTATGTTAATAAGCTCAGTTTTCCCCAATTCCATATGGAAGAATTGCTTCTGCTGTGAAGGTGAAGCAAATTCTGAGGGCAGAATCTGTGACCATCCTTAGGCTATCCTAAGCCTTACAACGTAAGTGAGCCCAGTCTTCTCTCTTCCCTCTGATAAACAGTTGAATCCAGTTTTGCTGTTTATGCAAATAAATATTTCCATTCCCGTGACAGCTACTTGCAAAAAAAACCTCACTGTGTTTTAAAAACGCCTTCTTTTTCTTTTGCCAACTATTTTATTGGGTTTTGAACTCCTTTAGTTTAAATGCTGCAGTGAGAAATAGAAAATGTTAAAGCTGTTAGTAATGATTTACTAAGCATGTTAGGATTCTTTGCAATTCAGCCTGTTCATTAATTTATGTTTATGAATATAAATGTTCGTGTGTCTGTACCCTAAATGATATTTGCTGTAAAGCAGAAGTGGCTGAAAAAAATCATCTAGAGAAACTTCCAGCAAGTGAAACTAGATTTGTTTCTTTCATGAGGAAGAAAGCCCATTTGGAACAGCCTTTCTTTATTCATAAATCAGCAGTAGACAATACACAAAAGCAAAGGTGTTTATCTTCAGAAATACAAGGTCATGGGAAAAAAATGAAGAAATGCTATTCTAACTTTATACTGCCTTATCAAACTGAGGATGTGTTTGTGCTAGTCTTTTGTGTCTTCCAGAAGAAGCAGACAGGTAAAGGAAAGTGAAGGAGGATCCTGAAATTTTATTTCATGCCCTGAAGTCTAAATTACATTGGAGACACAACAAGATAATTCAAAAATTGAATATAAATTTGAAGAGGAATATCTTGCTCAGGAAGGAGAGGAAGGGCTAAAGAATTAGCTGTTGTTCTATGTATCAGAGATGCACATACTTGTTCTCAGGTTATCACAGAGGGAGTCTAAAAATATCTGATAACACCTGACATTATCAGCTTTAGGTATCAGCCGGATGGGGCTTTTCGTGCACAAATGCAAAGTCATTCAGAACACAGGCTTCAACACAAAAGTAAATGAAAACATCCCTTTGGAGAGACATGCTTTGGGACTGAGGGCAGAATTCAGTGCCTAATCTGAATTTAGTATTTTAGATGCTGTATAAAAAGTTCTCTTGCTGGCCCTCCAAAAGGGTGGGAACAGTCCACTTGTCTCTAGTCGTATCTTTAGAGTCATACAGATATCTCAAACCCCTGCCATGTCTAAAATGAGCTGAAAGTCTTGTGAACTCCTGCTTGGAGAAGAAGTGAAAATAAAGAGATGGAGGAGTTCTAGGTGTGCAACATATCTACCAAGGAGATACCTTCAGTAATGAATAGTAGCAGGTAATTTGGACAAGCATAGGCAGGAGGTGACAGAGTCCTGAACTTTTAGGACAATAAGGAGAATTAACAGAAATGCAAAGTAATGGATTTAGGAAAAATTACTTCACTTGCCTTGAAAAACTGGCTGATGAGCTCTCTTGGGAAGAGCTTCCAAGACAAAATAATAGTGATGATGATGATGGCAGCAATAATGTTTCCTTAAGCAAATGCCACTTCCAGATGTTTCAAATGCAAACAATTCAATTAATGAGGAAAAATGGAAAGAAAAGCAAGAGATCAATTTGGCCAACACATGTATTATCTAAATATACTTCAAGTAAAGCAGTGAAGATTAGGAGAGACAGAAATAGAGCAGAAGTTTACATGGACAAAAGTAAAAAAGTCAAGGTTCTGTGCTGATGTCAGCAAAGGATGTCAAGTGTATGTAATGAAATATTGTCAGTGCATAATGTAGAGAGTGGAGAAACAAAGAGAAATAAAGGAAAGGATCATGCTGCTTCTTCCAAGAGAAGGAGAATTACTGGCTAAAGGTACTGAGTAAGTGGAGGTATTTAATGGCCTTTTGCATTTTTTTCACCGAAACAGTCACCTATGATCAGATGGCTGAAACAATTAGAAATAGTGATGTAAGAATAGAATGAGACCTTAGGTCACAGTAAGTAAAGGACAGATTAGAGTGTAGTTATATGAATTAGATATTTCCAGACCCTTTGGAGTGATAACTGAGATGGCTAATGAGATCCTCACGCCATAAGCAATTACCTTACAGAACTCATGTAAATGAGCAAACCTTCAAACATTCAAAAAAAACCAAACAAACAAAAAAAACAAACAAAACAAACAAACAAAAAAAAGACCAAAAAAAACCCAAACCAAAACAAAAAACAAAACAGATTGGTGAGATTATTTTATTTCTTTTACAACTTCAGAATTCACTTCTTCCTCTCAGGTTGTTCTTCTCTAATCTTTCCTCCCAGATCATCAATTGCCCCTCTGCTGAGTGTGTTGAGTATTAGTATAAATCCAAATGGATCTTAATCAACCAAAAAATGTCAAGGTTTAAGATGTGTTTCTGTCAAGATGTACAGAAATATTCTTGTGTATCAACCATCACAAATTTTCTACTGTTTTAGATTATAATCATAATTTAAAGAAATGATATAGATGTAAATATTACATCTACAATAGAGAAAAAAACAGTGTATTCACATTTCAGTAGTTCTGTTCCCTGGGATCAAGTCTCAGTTAATCTGAGCGGCAGAAAAGGAGTGGGAGCACAAATCAGGGTGACACACTGCTACAGAAGGTTAATCTGTGGGTGGGCAGAGATTTGGGCATGGTTTTGTCTTAGATTGCTGATGCCAGAGCTCATCTGCCAGAGCCTGAAATGACTTCCCAAGGTGCAAAGTAGTGTATTATCAGCTTTTGGAATGATTCATTTTTCTGAATTCTTTTAAACATGAATCTGGCTGTAAAGGAAGGCTGATTACTCAGTTCCTCCCTGCACCAAGTTCAGTCTTTTGCCCACAGTTCAATACAGACAGGGAAGTGACTAACTTGTCATTTTTCTTTTACAAACAGCTGCTGGGGTATAATTGGTAAGAGAGAAAATGAACAACCATCTACAATTTCTAAAGTCTTGAGGCTGGGAAAAAAAAAAAAAAACCAAAACCAAAAAACCTCCAAATCAATCAAGAGGAAACAGGAGAAACTGCAAAGCAATGCAAAATTAGGGGAGAACTGGAAAATTATCTCTTTATAAAGAAAAGGAGAAATAATATTGTGGAAAAACTGGAAAAGAACAAATGCAAGGAAAAGAAGACATCTACTAAAAAGAGCAATCATTGCTTTCTAAAGTTAAGTAATTGAGAAGAAATGTCTTTGGTTACGTACGTGCACAGAAGCAGAGTCACAGCAAAACTAACTAGATGTTCAGCTGGCAGTTCTTTAGGTACATGAATATAGTTTCAGGACCCAGTTATTGCAGTTTGCCTCTCAGTGAGAATTTTAAGCTCACACACAGTGTAGTACTGTGGCAGTCGTGTGCCTTATTGCTTACATCTGACCAATCAGCCCACACAAATGAGAGCTTGGGAACCATTGGTTTCTTGGAACATCTTTGCAATAGCGTCTTGTTACCCTTATTACAGCATTTGAGAGAAATTTTCACAGATGCTCCTGATGACTAGTGCAGCATCATGTAGACAGACTGTCATGAAGCAGGTAATTGAATACAACTTGCTACATCCTTGGCCAAATCAGATTCTGCTAAATCATTTTCTCTCTTAGGGATGAAAGAAGGTAAGATTTGGTTGCAATAGTAATTTTGATAGTACCTGAATGCACTTGCTTATGTACCATACATGGTACTGTTGTGGGTCAACCCTGGTAGGCAGCTAAACCCACCCAGCTGTGTGCTCTGTACTCTGTCCCACATCGGTGGGATGGGGCAGAGATTCAGAAGGATAAAAGGGAGAAAACTCATGGGTTGAATTAAAAAACATTTAATAGGTAACGTAAAGGCTGCACGTGCAAGCAAAGCAGGAAATAGAATTCATTCATCTCTTCCCACGGGCAGGCAGGTGTTCAGCACCCCCAGGAGAGCAGGGCTCCAGCAGCTGTCATGGTGACTTGAGAAGACAAACACCATCACTCTGAATATGTGTCTCTGCCCTTTCCTTTGTCTCCCAGCTTTTATGCTTGATCATAATATCATACAGTACTGGATATTCCTTGGGTCCATTGAGGCCAGCTGGCACAGCTGTGTCCCCTCCCAGTTTTTTGGCACAGCTCATCTTCCTTGCTGGTGGGGTGATGTGAGAGGCAGAAAAGGTCTTGGTGTTGTGCAAATGCTGCTCTCAATAGTGTTGGCAACACTGTTTTCACCACAAACAAAAACCACGGAACTATACAAGACAGTATGAAGAAGATTGACTCTATTCTAGCCAAATGCAGAGCCAGTACCTATACAGTGTATCAGTGTAGTAAGCTGGTTTATTTTCACTATGTGCAAAATGAAGTACACTAACAATTGCAACCTATCTGCTTTACATTGACTTTGAGACAAATGTATAATCACACATTCATAGTCACTACCCATTTAAGACGTACAGAGAAATCAACCTTTGATGTGATGGTGATGATCTGTAATCAGTTTATCATTAAGATTTTATCTTATTTACACAACTTGACACTGTCCTGAACACCTTGCCATGGCTGACCACACCTGAGATGGTTTACGATAGAATATTTCCAGAGGTTCCTTTCTCAGTCTGTGTTCTGTTACCACAACTAGATAAAGGTCTCATCTGCAATAAGCCCTTTCTAATAAAAAAGACAGAAAAGAAAACTTTATTTTCTCTTTTACTTTATTGCCACCCATCCAAAACCTCCCTCCGTAATGTCTCTTAGCCATCTCTCCCTTAATAGCTCAGTAATAATGTAGGTTTTTAAGGAATTTCTCTTAACCCATTACTTTTTTTTTTTCTTTTTTTTGCTTCAGAGGGGGATGAAGGACACACTAAAACATGAATCTATCAGTTCAAATATAGATCTGAACTTTCTTGAAGTTAAGCTATATTTCAATCTAGATTTTGACAGATATTTTAGAGAGGGAGGTCTTGGGGGCTAGAGTCAAGCAAGCAAAAAGACAAGGAATGTACACGTTGAAGAAAAATTACCGCTCTGTCCTTTAATAAAGGCAAAAGACCATCTCTTCAATGTTCTTTGTCAATGCCTGGACACAGAAGTTGAGTGCACACTAAAGACATTTGCCAACAGCACTAAATTAGGAGGAGCTATTAGTTTCTCAAGGGTAGGAAGTCCTTACAATGATTTTGATAAATACAAGAGCTGGGCAATCCCCAGCAATATGAAATTTTAACAAGTAGAAATGCTGGATTCTGCACATGGAATGGTGTAATCCTGGGTTATGACAAGAGTGGGGGACAAGAGGGCTGGAGTGCAGTCCTGCAGAACTCATCTGGGGGTTTGGGTCAGTGGTAAGTTCATTATTAGCTAATAATGTGTCCTGGCGGCCAAAAGGGCCAAACTAATCTCAGGGCACATATAAACACAGTTGAGAGAAGTGATTGTCCCACTGTACTCAGCATTGGTGCAACCTCCTCAAGAATTCTGTGGGATCTTGGGATCCCCAATATAAGAACAGAAAAATATCAGAATGTGTCCAAAGCACAGAAACGATAAATATATGGGTTAACTTAAAATATAAGGTTTAACTGTTTGGTTGTCCTGTGTGGAGTCAGGAGTCAGATGCACTGGTCTGTGTGGATCCCTTCTGTTTAGTATAGTCTATGGCTGTATGAAAAATCGTTCACACTTCTAGTTTTCAGCATTCATACTTTGGTAGGACACTGCTCTCCAGTCAGAGCTTTGTGAGTTTTCATCTACAGGTCTTCATTATTTGTGGTGTTGAGGCATAAGCCAAAGTTATCAAGTGATTATCTTCCAGCTAAACCATTTTGACTGAGAATACATGTAGTTATAAAACATCCCATTTTCAAAACAATATGTATTGACCTGTTATAGTACTGACTTTGCATGTCTGATATGCTTAATTTCAAAAATGGAATATCCATTAGTCAATATTGACATTTTTAGTGGCAATGGCAACCCAGTGAGGTTTGGATCATTTTGCATTGCACCAGCATACATCAAAATATGATAAGATGCCAAATTTTGTGATTTTTCTTTTTTTTTTTTTAAACTTTAATGAGAAATATAATTCAGTGGTTTTCCTCATGAAGAAAAGGAGACTTACCCAATTACTAGAGTTAGAAGATTTAATTTTTTTTCTATTTACATGGTTTCTACAGAATCAGCCAGGGTTAACTTTTGTGGTCGAGAAAAAAAGACAGAAAGCAATGTTTATAATGTATCTAATTCAGTTTACAGTAGAAATTTCTGTATTTTCTACGTCTGCATCTACATGAGACCTTTCTCCTGCTGAGCCAGAAGTGATGACAGTAAAACAGCATGGGCTTAGGAAATTAAATAAGTGGTTTTGAGCTGCAATTAATTCCTTTCTCTACAAATTACTTCTAGGCTTTAACAAATGTAGATTGTCAAATGCTTTCAGTTTGGCTAAAATTAGACTGCAACCTTAGTGAGTTCTGAGCACTGAAGATCAACTTCAAAACCTGGCTTACTCAATACTTGGTTGGAATAAGATGACCTCTAAGATCCCTTCCAACCCAAACCATTCTATTATCTTATGATTTTATGATTTTACAGATAGCAAATACTGTACTGTAGCGAAGACAGTTAAATATTGTATCAAAATTACTTTTATGTTCACAGCTATGCTGATCTCAGTAGCAAGACTACCATAACCCATGCAATGCTAAGCAATGGTTTGTTATTATGACAAGTTAAAGCTACAAACACATTGCTAGATTCTGTGCTTTATTTCCTATTACATTAATCTAGCCATATAAATACTTTTTCCTTTCCGCAATTTATTAAGCTTATTCAGTAATTAAATATTAACATAAGAAATGCAAAAGCATAACATTGATTTAGGAAACTATTCATAATGTGAATAAGATTCACTCCTGTGCCTAGATTTACTCCATAGTAAGCAGAAAGTAAGTAGAAAGGATCTTCTCTAAGAAGTGATTTTCAACCAGAGTCTTAGTGAAAGTGTCTTGCCTCACCTCTTAGAGAAGTTACATTTGTCCACAATCTATGAAAGTGCTTCTTTTCTATGTCAAAGACAGCCTGTCCTATCAGACAGCCAGAGACAAAGAAGCTGGTTATCCCTCATCTCCCACTGTGCTAGGGTCTCCTCAAAAGAGCATTCAAAGTCTGCTTACTTGTATATTGAGAATGTTCACAATAAATATACCCCAATTCCATAATCTGTAAGGGAGGTTTTCATAAGAACAGTCCTTAACACCTATGTGATTCAACATTTAAATTCCTTACTGGAATTCAACCTCTCAATACTTTCAAGGTCAGGGTCTGAGAGACTGTTGATCCATGAATGTATCTCAGAAGTTGTAGACCTCAGATGCTCAGCAGGTGGCATATAACCAGAAGGCAGAAGGTTAGACAGCCTTGGGCACATTTGTGCAGCACAATAACTGGAAGGAGTCTAAAACGAGTAGAAACCTTTTAATGTTGACACTGCTATCAGTAAGAGTTAAAGAAAGCCTTGAACAGTAACCCTTCTTTAACACTGTAAAGGCACAAAGATAAACAGCTTTGTAGGGAAAAAAATTAAAAACCAGTGTAAAGCGAATAAAACATACCTCTGGGTTTGGTAATTCCTCCCAAGAAGAGGTCAATTCCAGCAAGAATGTAACAATAGAAATCATATTTTGCACACAAAGACAACTTGCCTGTGGCTATTACTTTATGTAAGTAGGTTTTATGAAATATAAATGCCATGGTTAGAATCCTAAGAGACTGAGAAACCTGTGAGTAACCTTTCATTCAATCTTGCCTAGAAAGCCATTCCTTTAAGCAGAGTTGGCAGAAAATGAGTCAATAAAATCTCAGTATATGACATTTAATCTCTGCCATGGACCACAATCTTGAGATCACTTACAAATCTTTTTTTTTCTGATTTGTTACTGAACAGCTTTGCAGAAATGTCTTCTTACCTCTTTTGTACTGGGGAAAGTAATCCTGTGCCAGCTTCACATGGGTTGATGTCCTGGCATATCTCTAAAAAAATCAGAAACTTGTTGTATAGCTACTCTCTGCTACTTACCACTTCAGAATGATTGGTTATGCTGGATTTCAAATGATCCAGCAATAAACCACATGCTGTAATTCCAGTTATATTTTTTTTCACAGCTTTCTGCTAGATAATGAAAATGTGATTAATTTCAAACATAAGAAAATATTTGCTGTGAGACTTGTGTATTTTCTATTTCAGTGGGAAGAATGTTTTCCTTCACAGGAAGGGAAGACCTGATATGGATTTGCCAAGCAATTGTCTGAGTAATTTCAAAGAGACATCAGCATCTCCGAAACAGAGTAGGGCAAACAGAAGTGCAGTGTCAGGAAGAACTAACCAGGTTGTTCATATAAATAAATAGTAATTAACGTGGTGAAGAGGTTATACAATCTGCTTGATAACGTGGATGGATTTGGGACATAATGGGACTAAGTTTTCCCCAGGTTAATAGCGTGTTTCAAAAACACAGCAGAGTTTGCAGCTAGGAGTGCTCTGATCAGAGAGCTGATCAGAGAGCACTCTGATCTGGTCTGTTAGCTGAATTGGATAGATGGAAAAAAATGGAGTTGATGATGCACACATACTATTTATCTCTTATGCTGCAATTTTTCAACTATTTTATTTTAGCCTTGATAGAACCCTGAAAAATAGGATACTGGACATCCTTGTAAATAGTGACCACACTTGAAAATTAAAAAATGTGTTGTTAACACATTAAAATTTTCCCATTATAGTTTTCACTCTTGTCATCCAGAAGCCTCTGTAGGTACTTTCCAGAAGTCAGTGCATCAGCAAAGGAGGTTTTGTCGCTAGACATCCTGATGTGAACATTCTATTTCAGAAGTTAGGGGAATGTAATTGTATAGAGACAGGACTCTGAGCTTTGTCTGACTCAGCACTGCAAAGAACACAACAATTTATTAGTGAGATGTAGCTTCAGAGACTGGACTCCAAATACGTATTTGTCTGGGTATTTAAAAACTTACAAGATATTTTTCCACCTATCCTCATGAGCCCTTTTGAAAGCTTCTGTCTCAGTGATGGTAAGGTGAACATAAGCATGGAAAGCTCTGTTACATATGCAAAGCAGAAGAGATGCAACCTGTAGCCTGAGAGTCTGAAAGCCCACATCCCAGTGGAATAATGAAGCAGGATTTGTACCAGTTAATCTGCTTTATAATTTATTCCCTGTAACATTAGGCATTTTCAAGTTTTAGGGGAGGGTTTTTGACAAATTCTACCACAACACACAGGTCAGAGAGACGTGTTTCACTTCCACACATTTACTTATCTAATTCAACACATGCTTAAGCATCCTGTATTGCACAGCCTGGGTTTTGGTAGCAGGAGGGCCACAGAGGAGGCTCATGTGAGGAGCTCCTGGAAGTTTCCACCACGTCCAGCAGAGCCAATCTCTGATGGCTCTGAAAGATGGACATGCTGCTGGCCAAAAGTGGGCCAATGAGAGAGGTTGGTAACGCCTCTGTGATGACATATTCAAGAAAAAAATAAAAGGTACGGAGTTTTGCTTCTAGTCAGAGAAGAGGAGGAAGTGAGGACATGGGAGGGAAACAACATGAAGACACCAAGGCCAGTGGAGAAGGAGGGGGAGGAGGTGCTCCAGGTGCTGGAACCGAGATTCCTCTGCAGGCTGTGGTGATGACCATGGTGAAGCAGCTGTGCCCCTGCAGCCCATGGGGATCCAAGGGAGATGCAAAGATCCACCCACAGCCCGTGGGGGTGGTGCTCACACTGGAGTGGGTGGATGCCTGGAGGAGGCTGTGATCCAGTGGGAGACCCAGTGGAGAGAGAGGACCCTTGCTTCCAAGCTGGAGCAGCCTGTCCTTGGAGAACTGCACCCCATGGAAGAGTGACCCACGCCACAGCAGTTTTGGGAGGACTGCTGCTTGTGAGATTGGAACCATGCTGGAGAGGTTCATGGAGAACTGTCTCCTGTGGGAGGGACCCCACGGCCTCACAGGGGAAGACTACTCTCCCTGAGCAGCGGAAGAACTCAGGTGATGAACTGACCAAATCTCCCATGCCCTGTCTCTCTGCACTGTCGGTGGGAAGGAGGGAGGGGCTGGGGGGAAAAGGTGATTTAAAGGGCTTGTTTTACTTCTCATTATCCTCCTCTGAGTCTGTTAGCAATAAATTCACTTTGTAACTTTAAGTTAAGCCTGTTTCGCCCTTGAAATGATTTTTTTTTTTCCTCCTGGTCCTTATCTCAACTCATGGAGCCTTCGTTAACTTTTTTTTTCGTTCTCTCCTCTGCCCATCTGTGGCAGGGGAGGATGAGTGAGCGACTCTCATGGGTGCCTGGTGCTGGGCCAATGCCAAACCACGACACATCCTAATCCAGCACACTTTGGCATTCTCCTGCTGTCACAGGTAAGGAAAAGGAAACTCAAGTCATATAATACAGCATCTATTAAATCTTTAAAATGCACACACAAAATTTTGATTTGTACAGGTACACTCCATTAACAAAGTATACCTTCACTTGTTTCTCCCAAATCTTAATGCTGAAAACTCTTGTCACATGTTTTTATTTCAAAACTCATTAAAGACTGTGGAAGCTGAGCTGGGTCCGTAGACTACTTTCCAAATTATCATTATGTACTTTATCTCATTGCTTCGTTTGGGTTTTTTGTTTGCTTTTGGTTTTGTTTATTTGGTTGTTTTTTTCAGAGGAGTGCGGGGGAGGTTGCTCAGGCAAATTACAACCAGTGAGAGATATTGGTTGTGTGATATTGCACTGAGTGGATATAATATTAGCTGTTTCTTCTTTGCATTACCCTTTGGAGGTGAATGCTTTTTTAGACCTGCATTTAAATTTCAATCTGTCTCGGCCATATCTAAGGATAATAAAAAGACTAGAACATTTGACAAATACGAATGTTATTTCATTAATTTTTATAACTTTAGAAAAGTCCCATGAATCTAAAAAAGGTCCATATATATCCTTTTTTTGAGGTAGGCTATCACTAGAAATAACATAATGATGTTAATTTTCTAATCACTGTCGCATGTGTATAAAGCACAGTAATTGATATTGTCAGAAATTTCAGTGGAAATATGTGTCAATTAAATTCACTTGGTATGTATGAAAAACTGACATCCATATTATAGCACTTGGAAAATTTACTGTCATCTTAATTGCCCTGGTGAATTTGAAAAATATGATCTCTAAGTTCTGTACTTAAAAATTATGTCATTTATCTAACTCATTAGAAGATTTTTTTTCTTTTTTAAAGATTGCTTTTAGGTTGAAAGTACCATAAAAAAAACAAATCTTCCAACACATACTTGGAGGTAACAAAGGTCTGGCATCACACAACATTTATGTTCTAGAGTGCTTCAGTGGTGTTGCACTTGACGTGCAAAGGAGCTTTATGTTACTACAAAGACTCTTGGATTGCATTTTACCATTGGGAAGGATAACATTTCTTGGGAGTTTCCTTCCACAGAGACAGCATTTTGCCTTTTAAAACAGGAAACTGTTTTTAAGAGTCAGTGGAATAAGCCTGTTGAGGAAAACTGCAATGGTCAAGCACCACTTGAAGAAAAATGCCTAACTGTCTCTTTGGTTACTTGGATGGAAAT
Source organism: Eulacestoma nigropectus (assembly GCA_013397775.1). Taxonomy (NCBI): domain Eukaryota; kingdom Metazoa; phylum Chordata; class Aves; order Passeriformes; genus Eulacestoma; species Eulacestoma nigropectus. The sequence goes on along the minus strand of VZTE01004144.1, from coordinate 788,467 downwards.
AATGCACGATATAAGCGTCAGAAAGGCATAGAAAAGAGTAGTTTTGATGTTTCTTTTGTTGACTGAAAACCAGAAATGGCAGGATAAGAGGATCAGAAAGACAGACGTGTTACAAAGATTAGTTTTGCAGAATATTATGCTGTCTACAGTGTGAAATTAAGAACTGAAAGACAAATCCTATTTGTCTCGCTCAGAGCAGTTGCTTTCAATCAATAAAGTCACATTAGTGTACAGACTTTCAGGATCATGTGTTCACCTTACACTGCTGAGCAGCTGAAATGAATAGCTGAAATGCCAACTGAGCACTCACAACCCTTATTGGCTTCACATTGAGTTGTAAGCGCTTGTCATTTCCCAGATTCAGGTCTTTCACGCATAAAACTCCCAACAAAATCAATGCTTTCTGTGTGTCTGGACCACAGGGAACTTCACACTACTATCTTTGATTTGTGTCTATAGATATTCATGGTTTTATTATGGAGAAGGCAACTTCTATTCATGTCCCACGGTCCCAGATTTTTCAGTCCAGGTAACTTCTTGGACACACTGTAGCTCTCTCCTGCCTGCTCAGCTGGCTTTAAATCCTGTGTTAAAATGGGATGGGAAATGATTACTGCAGCTCTAAGACAAAGAACATGAAAACCAACCCCTTTGTCCTGCACTATAGATACTTGCAGTGACACAAAACACATTAAGAGCTGATCAAAACTGAAAAGAAAAAAAGTAAATTAATTTCCATGATATCAGAGCTTTTAGGCAGGCAAGATGGTCCAAATAAGGAATGACATTGTAGGCATCGTAGGCATCAATCATCACTGAGATTATTTTCCCGAGTTATTTGACACAGGTCTGTGGTTGCTTATATACTAGAACACTCCACTTCAACCCGGAGCCTCTACAGAAGTGAACAGGACAGGTTGTTCAAGCCACAGGTTACTTCCAGAGACTAATAACACTTCATTCTTCAGCTGCAGAAGACGTGGAACTCTATTACTTTTAAAACTGAAAAGTACATGTTCTGAGGTTTCACCCTTCCACCCCTCAAGGGGAAAGAAGTGGAAAGGAGGCATCTCAGGCCATATTCCTCATGTGCAACTTATTTTGCATGTTAAGAAAGCACCCAGCTTTGTGTAGTGGGAATTCTCTAAAGTAAAATGTATTGCACTGTTTCCCGTTCAAATGAAACCTCATTATTGTCTATTTTGTTCCATGTCTCCTTAGCAAAACATTCTGAGCACACAGCCAAGTCTTAAATTGCAAAAAAGATCAGTTCTATGGGGATTGATGTAGGCAAAACGCTTTTAGAATAAAGCAGTGCTTGACTCCCCATCCAAGATCAGTACATGTAATTTTAAGTACAGTCATTTTAAAATAAAGCAAAATTACAGCATCAAAAAGACAGAAAAATACCCCAGAGCTGTGGTTTGGAAGAACTGAGAACTCCTGCAGAGAACATCATTTCACATCAGATCAGTGTGAGTTAACAGGGAACATAATGCTGAACATAACCAGAAACATCTGAAAGCAATAACTGTTCCTAATAGGAAAAGGAGGATTGAGAAAGACAGCCCTTATTAAGTGGCCTAATGTCTTAATACTCTGGCCTATTAGTTTTCTGACATCTACCCAACTGCAGTTCTTTTCCACCTTATGTAAAATACCAGGGGTTTTAAGGTGCTGAACTTGTGTTGCATAATTAAGCTGCTGTAGTGAGAATTCACCTGCTCCTACTGCTGTCAGAGTCCAGCAGGCTGGAATTTCCTTACCACACAAGAAACATTGTACAAGACATCTCTGTTCTTGAAGTTCTGCATTTTCTATCAGGGTAAATTTGTGGGTAGCAAACACATAGAGATTGATTGTAGAGGTGATATTTCATGTCTATATTATTGTGCTTCTTAGATTTCAGTATCAAATTACTAAACATTACAAAAATGTATTTTTTTTATTTACAATAGCATCAATAAGCTGAGAAAATAATACTACTTGAATCAGTTTTGATCAAGAAATTTTATTTATGAAACTAAAAATTATAATGAAAACTTTAAACAGTTGAAGAATATCTTTCCTTTTCCCTTGACATAAACATGTATCATCAGTAATATCGGACATGAAGGTTTTTTTCTGTCACAGAAATTTTGTAAAGTCCACAGTATTACTTAGTAATAGTAACATTTTCAAAGTGAAAACTGGAGGGGTTTTTTTTCTTTTTAATTAAATTTAATCTGTTTTTGCTGGTCTTGTCCCAAAATTATTCTAATAGAATGAGTCCTTGTAGTATAGAGGGGTTAGCTAGCATAGCCCATTACAGTAATGGCACTAAAACCACAGTGCAATATTTTCAACTACTGAATATAAGGAAAGGAGGAAAATGTCCCTTTATTATAACAGACAAGAAGAGAAGTTCATTATAGCTATCTGGATAAAAATATTTATACTATGATCTAACTACAGCAAATATATTTTTAATCCAAAGCTTTTTTCCCCCCCAAATCAGCTGATGAACATTAAGTCAAGTCAGGGGCCAGTCCTGGGGAAGTCCACTGCTATTTCAACATAATACTGAACTTTGTTTAGTTTCGCATTTAGTTCCTCATAACTTGACCTAACTCTTCCAGAGCTTCATTGTGGAAGTTATTTACTTAAAAACTGTATATTTAAAATATATCTACCTGTCTAAAACCCATTTAATCATCAGCTATACGTCCTGATGAACCTTGTTCTGTGCCATAACAAATATGCAGCAGACACTGGTTATTGCTGTTTCATAACTTGTGCATTTCTAGCGAAAAAACACAATAATATCTTATTTCAGAAAGTATGGATTGTCCTCAGTTGTCTAAAGATATGAGGTGTAAGAAATTTCACTTTGAGAATTATTGTGCTGAATATGGCATCTTTGTCTCCACAGCATCAGATAGCTGAGAGTGGATTGCCTGATATCTAAAACCCTTTTTGTGTTTTGAAATGCTAAATACAGAAGGAATTCTACCAAGTCTGATTGGTGCTCCAGTTTGTCCTTTGTGAACCAACTCCTGTTTTGCTATTAGACTCTCATGCTGAGCAGCCAAAGAGGCTCTCAGGGTGTAATGCAACATTGCTCTTTGAATTGCAGAGGGAGATACTGGGAAGATTCCTATTAATCAGCTCCCAAATCAGCACTTTCCTTATTTCTACTGGTGTGTTTTCCTCTCATCTTGTAATTTATTTTCCTGCTTACCCAGATTGGGATATTACATCAAATACTTTAAAGACTTCAGTTCTTCAGGCTTTCTATGGATTTCTATTTATATGAAAACCTGAGTATGCATTATTGTGCAGGGTCAAGTATATCCACAGATAAGTTTTTATGCTTGTTTTGTTTTGTTTTGTTTTTCTGAATTATTCAAAGATTTTCAGGCACATTGTAGAAAATTGTATATGGTCTCATTACATAATAAAATGTGATGTAATTTGATACTTACAAAAAGGACAATGCTGGAACTCTGGTCTCTAATCCAATTTGCACCAGATTGTTTTCGAAATGGAGTTTTTAACCAAAGCCCTTCAGAGTGCTTTCAAAATTATCTCTCCTTGAAAACATTAGCTCTAGTTTAATCTGCCCAAAGACGCTAAACTGACTACTTCTTGCATGTTTTAAAAACACTTTATGCTGTCTGTCTCCTTAACCTTTGTCAACACACAACATATACCAACAGTGACAGCGCTTTCCAAGCACCAACCTGTACAGACAGCCTGGGAAGCTCTCCCAAATAACTCTTACCTTGGAAACACCACGAATTCTAACTTCTAGTGCTGGACTTGGTCCTGAAATAGTAAATACTCAACAGTTTGGCCAGGCTCAAATGTTAAACTCTTAAAACCTGTGAACTCTGAAGCATGAGGTTTAAACCTAGTATGTTAACTCCTGATAAAACAAACAACCAACCAACAAAAAATTCCCAAATCAAAAACAAAACAAAAAACCTCAAGTAAACAAACAGGGAAAAAAACCCACAAAAAACCCGCAACCAACCAAGCAAAAAAAGAAAACAACCCCAAAAATCCTAACCCTAGTCCAAAGTCTATTCGAAATTCAGAAATCCTTGCTACTTTACAGCCGCAATTTAATCAGGTTATTCAGGCAGATGCCAAAAAAACCCCTATTCCTTGTTCATATCACATGGCAAATCCAATCATCCATCTCTGCCAGAGTGAACCTCTAATTCTTCATTTAGAATAAGCTTCAGCTTACTGACTCTTCCTGTACAGAGACATGAACCTGTGTGTCTATGGAGGGAGACGGGGGAACTGAAAGAGAGATGACTTTTGGGATCATGTCAAGTAGAGGGGATGGGGTGATTTAAAAGAAGCTGATTATTAAATTTGTGATGTCTTTGGGCCATGCTTCAGTTTTGTGCAGGTGGATACGTTGTTAATTCCTATTATCAGGCAGCAGAAAAGCTGCTTTTTAGAAATGTTAAGGTGAGCCCAGAAAGATTGATGAAAATCACATTCTATATGTCTGGAAGGTCAGTTTGGAAAGAGTAACAAGATAACTCTGTCTTGTAATATTAGAGCTATAATAAAGCACTGTCTGTATCTAAAAATCCACTTTATAAGCCCTGTGGACAGGTACAAAGTTTCCGCTAGTGATTCTGAGCTTCAGGCTCAACTGTCCTTGCCTCTTGTTTCATTAGTGCATTCTGCACCTGGACTGCAAAATAGTCCCTCTTGCCAGAACCGAAATAGGTCACTGAAATCAGAGCATCTCTCTGCTGCTGGGGGTCATCCCAAGGCTCAGCTTGAGCAGCGGTGTTGCCATGGAGTGTTCTTTTTTTTTTTTTTTGTAATGGAGCTTTGTTTTTATCCTTTTCCCCTTAAAATATATGCTGTGAAATTCAATGAAAATATCTTTAAAATAATGTGGTATGGTTAGGAAGTAGGTTGACATCACTTGCCCTCGTCTCTGGTTCTAGATTTCTCTGTCCTATGTACACATAGTTTTTATGCACATCTTCTGATACGGCTTCCTTTACTCCCCTAATTTACTGTCAGACCGCTGAGCTGCTGTCATGCAAATTACTGTCTTCAGCAAGAACTGAATGAGAGAGGAAGAGGCTGGGTTTCTACATTCCGTTATTATTCATTTGAATGATCTTTCTGTTAAAAAAAACCCTGACACTAATAGTCACAATTGATACACATATATATTTCAATTAAGTTAATGGTGAATATTTCAAAGCCTCGTAAGGAAACTCTTTAAAGCAGACCATAAGGTTCTGCAAAGCATTTCCTGATAGTATAGAGAGGAATTAGAGATAAACACTTAAAAATTTGAAGCTGGCTTTAGTTTAGTCTAGCACAGTTCTGTCTATGGGACTTTGATAAATACCTTTTGACTAGGTATTCTCTGTCATGTGGTTTGGAAACTTGTTGCATCAGAATAATGAAGATGTGCCCAGCTGGAAATAAACATCAGCATGTGGTGAATGTTTAATGTTGATCGATGTCTAGTATTTTACTAGAAACTTTGCTGTCATTATAAAGCATACATTTAACACAGCAAAAAAAAAAAAAAAAGAAAAAAACACAAAAAAACAACAACAGAAACCTCACTATTTTAACCTTTTTTACTTTTTTGTTTTGTTTTGTTTTAACAAAACTAATTACCTGTATTAGGTGGAACTTGACATTGGCATTGAAGAGAACAGGGAATGGCAAAAAGCCACAGGTTGCTTTGAAATTCGGCTGTATGTACTTATGGAAGTGACCTTTCAGAACTGATAAAAGCCAGGGCTGAGTGCTCTTGAAGATTCCAACAGAAAAGAACACATATTGTGTACCAACAAACAAATGTCTAGCAAAAAGGCTCGAAACATAAAAATGAGTGTAATGTGAAATATAGAAGCCTCAGACTGAATCTTTTATATTTCCTGGCATTCTGAACGAAAGACCACTCAAAGATTAATTTGATGCACAAATTCTAGAAGGAAGACATTTTTTAAAAATATTCTTTATTTCCCCCTCACTGTCAGTTTTGAATGAACATTTTACAATCCTAGAGTTCAGAACAAATGCACATATTTATTAATAGCTAAGAGCTATCATGAAGGTCTTGGATCCCACAGGACTTTTGAAAAAATATTTCTGCCTTTTTTTTTTTTTTAAATTTTTGACTGATGGATATCTGTAAATAGTTATTTTCTTACTTCATTTCTGGTGTCAGAAGTTTTGGAACTAATTTCTGACATTTCAAAACTTAAAGTTTAAAATCCTTAATCATTAAAAAAAAAAATCCCCAGAACATCAATACCATGTTTTTTGTTTCATGTTTCCGAAATAAAGTGTTTTCTTTAAATATATGAACATACTCACCCATCCTCACTCGGAGATATCTTCCCTCTTTTCCTTTCCCCTCCAAACTCAAATATGATAAAACATGGCAATTAAATTAGATTTCTCCACACTACAGCTTTAGTTGTGAATGCCAAAATATGACTAAAATTTTAAAAATAATCTCTAATTTTGTCTCCTCTTGTATTGAACGATTTAATCTAACTTGATTGCAAAACATTTTATTGACTGCTTCATAAAGAGAAATACTGAATTAAATTAACTTTGACATTCAAATAGCAAGTCATGCTGTTTTCTGAGTGCAGTAGCACTGAGAGGTCTGAGAAAGGCCGGTAGGGACTACATTTGTATGAGAACAGTAAGAAATAGTTTCTACTAATACTTCTCTTACAGCAAACAGGGAAGAGAAGGGAATATATTAGAGTCAGTCAATAAGGGAAGAATTGATGCTCTGGGAAATTATGATTTACTGAAGCTAAGAAAAAAGGTCTTTGTCAATCCAACAAATTATATTCTGTGCATCAGCCTAGTGCATAAAATACAGTAAAAGCTTCCAATTCTGATGTATCTGTGCTTTTGTCAAGCTACAGTCAGCTCAGCAAATATTTGAGGACCATTTCATTGGAAGGGTAAAGGCAGATGCTTTGTGAAAAGGAATGTGTCAGCAGATTTCTCATTTTGAGCAAAAGCTAAGAAGAAAGAACAGATGGAGTAGAAGACTTAACAATGGTTATAGTGCACGAAATGTAATTTATATTTAAACAATTAAACATTTTGAATGGACTTCCTTAATTAACTTCCAGCACAAAGCAGTAAGTACTGTAGGAGGAGTTATCAGTAGTTTCCTATGATTTATGAGCTGTGTATGAAAAAGTAGTATTCAGAGAGTGGCATTGCAATAGCTACATGTGCATTTGAGGATAACACTGACTACACTTCGAAAGAAAGAGTAAAAGTGATCTATTAATTCTTGCAGACAGCTCATAGTTCTTGTTGCATAATTTAATTAAACTACATCCAAATATAATGAAAATCTTGCTAATTGGCTCTAGGAACTTGCTGAGCAAGACTTACATCCTATTGTTAACGTTTAGGTTATTTCCTCTGAATACTTTTCTGAGCATGGGATCTACAAAGTAGATGCATTTAGATTTCCATGTGTATTTCTTCTTGCTAATGTAGAAGTGCTGCGTCAGGGGTATAAATAATTTACCTCCACAAGTATTACCCTTCTTGAAACAGCTTTTTCAATAGTATACTTCCACAGTTACAAAACTCAGACTGAGCACTGTAAAATAGCATGCCAGATGTTTTATGGTCCTTGCCCACTGCTTCCTTTCTGTGCTCCTTTGAGACTGTCACCTTTCCTGGCTGCTGGTACTGCCTGGATGGCCCAGCTGTCAGCTTTCCTGATGTGATAACTGTTTCATCTAAACCTCTGTGAGACGCTCTGTACTAAACATTTCTGAATATCAGTCTCTCTGCTGCTCCATCTAGTACTTTTCCCTCTCATTGTTTAACCGATGTGTTTCATCTAGAGTCAAAATCCTTCTGATTCCTCAGTGCTTCAAACGCCACCACAGACTGCTGCTTACAATCTCAGCCCTAACTTAGTGTCTACAGGTTGTGCATCCTCCTCTCCAAATGGCCTCGTGGACACTGCTCTGAGAGGTGAGTCTGTGTTCTGTAGGGGAAAAGTGCTGAATCACACCTGTGAGGATGGTGCAGCAGAAAGAGTCTTTTTTGGGATAAGGAATAAGTTACCCTCTCCTGGAGTCAGCTGTGGAAAATTGCAAATACAAAATCAGCTACAGCCTAAGCTTGAACCTTTTCCAGGTCATTCACACTGATATGACAGACACTACATCCTTCTTAGAGCTCTTGGAAAGAACTGAGAGAAATTTCAGGCTGGAAAGAGTTAAAAAACTGATTTGCGGAAAAAGAGAAAGAATGACAAAATAGGCAATAAAGAAATGCACTGAAACCTTATATGCCCAATGGGATATAGTCAGTGATTACTGTCCTGGTATTCTCCTTCCTTCTTTTCCTCTACCCTAGCCTGGAAACCTGTGGCATCTAGGCTTTATATATGCATACATATATGGATAAAAGTGAAACCATTACAGACACGCACACACATATATATATATGTATATATATAAGCATTATATAACACTATATGAGACTACATAACATTTTATAAAATTGTATAATGTGGCATTATAATTTATATTATGATGGTTTAAATATCTATTCATACATGTTTATATTCATGCCTTGCATCTAAATTATAATCAAGCTTCAAGGGTGGTGTGCCAGGACAAATGCGATGAACAAGGTCAAAGACAAGAAATGAAAAAGTGTCTCCCTTTAACAACAATAAAATGCAAGTACACGTGTATATGGTTCAGGATATCTGGAGATCTGAGCAGTGGTCACATTCCTATATCAGCAGAAGCTCCTTGTTTTCCTCATGGTCTTTTCTATAACATAGATATCTCCACCCATGCTGTCTATCACACACAGTTCTATGCACATTAAATTAGCACTCTGAATATTATTCTACTAAGCTCTCAAGGTTACATTCCCACAGTGATTGGTAATGAGCTTTAATGATCAATAAACTTTTACTGATAGGTGTTTATAGCCATGGGGACAGTGGTGTCATTCTGTACTTAGACTTTCAAAACATCAGTTATCTTCTCTTGCCTACATTTTGGTGATCCTAGTTCCCCAATGCCAACTCTCACTGAACAGCCTTCAAGCTGCAGTTACCTGGCAACAAACATTTTATTCAAATAGTCCAGTAACAGCCAAACTCGTGTTGTAGGATCCTGGAGCATCTGACTGGGGAAAAAATATTGATCCGTGAGACGATAGATGCACATAAAGTTATTTGCTTGTATTAATATCTTTTAGTTAGGACATTGGTACATTATCAAAATTGGTGCAGAGCAATCAGTCCCCTCTTCCATATAATCTGTTCACATTACTGTCATGAATCCAACCAACCAAGATATACACTCCTGAACCTGCCTCATCTCGTTATTGTTACTTGCCCCTTTATAAAGGAACACATTTTGAAATGCTCTAGGCTTCTGATGTTGGGTATCTCCTCTTCAAATTAAAAAAAAAAAAAAAAAATCTTAGTCACAAGTAATTTTGCTGAAATATACAAATATGTTTCCATAAATATAAAAAATTTTTTAAAAGTCATGATACAAACGTTTGCATTATCCACAATACAATAATTGCGTGGAATACCACATATAATACAATTCTTAAGAATCAGCTTCTGATTTATCAAAATCCAACTCAACATCTATATTTACCTTTCCATATACATATTCTGTAATGGTGATGAGAATCCTGATTTTGCATTTGATATGTAGAGTAAAATTCCTATTTTTATGGATTTGTTCAATTGTTACAGGCATCCTTGAGTTCTCCAGCTTTGCAGGAGTCACTGGAAAATGAATGCCATCCATCCTCTTGTTCAGCCACGGACTGACAGCAAGAGCTTGTGCTGGAAGCCTTTCCACCAACTGGATCAACGTGTTCAGCTTTAAACTTCATGTGGAGAGCAGGAAGAGGGATCATAAAGGGTAATTGGTTTCTCCCTTAAATGTGTATTCAATTGCATCACTACCCACACAGAAACCTCTGTGTTTGATTAGGCATTTCTGAGCTGCAGAATCCCTGCCAAGATGCTCTTCTTTTTATTGTGGCATGGAATATCCTACAGCTTTTTTCATAGTTGTCTTGTCCACTGATTACAGGTTTGATTGATGAAGATAAGGCTTTCTTCTTTTTGTTTTCCTTTTTCCCCTTCTTTTTTTTTTCTCTTTCTTTCTTTTTCTTCTTTCTTTTCTTTCTTTCTTTCTTTTTTCTTTCTTTATTTCTTTCTTTTTTTTCTTTCTTTTCTTTTTTCCATAAATGGCATTAAATAACCAGAGTTTCCTGCAGTTAGTACATATAGCTTTCTATTGGTTTATGACTAAACATTTTCTCCTTTTTAACTGCAGAATTTTCTAATTACAACTTCCTCAAAATATGGTTTATACACAACGCAGTTACATCTATTGTCAGACATTTTCAAATATCCAGAAGAACCAATTCTCTATTTTATAATCTTTACCCTAGCTTTCAATAAAATCCCGTATTATTTTCAAGTTTTTGTGCTCTAATTTAAAGACCTTTTGCACTGGACAAAGACCAATATATCTCTCAGAACTTTTGAATCCATTTGCTCCTTGCCATTCTTAAGGGCAGTACTTATATGATTATTTAGTTTATGATACAACTGGAAGAATTTTGATGTTGTCTTCAAGCAATTGCATTGGTGACTGTGGAAAAGTTACTGCAATTTTATTGGAGATGATCAGTGTTTCTAAGCAATTAGTTTTATAGAAATCTGTATTGTGTGGTGATTTTTAGGAGCTTTTAAAAATTGTGTTATAATAAAACCTATTGCCTTTGGATAAAAAAGTTAGTAGAAAAGGCTTGTGGTTATTCTCTTCTGCCTACAGGGCATGAGCAATAGAGTGAGTGCTGATGAGGTGTCTAGGGATGAGACACAGGGAATTCTTCAGATAAGCACACACTGCTCCCAGAGTTTAGAGCTAGACCATTTTACACAGCTTGAAGGCAAACAGAGTCTGTCCATCTCACAAGTCACTTAGGAATGCTTTCCACTTCAGTGAAAATTGTCGTGTGTGAGAAAGCATAACTTCAAAGCACTCACAACCTGCCCCCTCCCCCCCCAAAACAGCAACAACAAAGTCTAGTTTGGTTAAGTTCTTTAAGTTCTTTAAGTTCTAGTAGCTAAATAAATGTAATTGCAGTATTAAATTCTTAGACAGGCTTGGGTTTGTTTGAAGACCATTTGAAATCCAACCATATTTCTTGATGTACACATTATGTAAGTTTTTATCTGGTACTTTGAATGTTTCAGGGATACAAAATCATTTTTTTCAAAGTTGTAAAGGACAGAACATCAGGCTTCAGCATGCTTAAATTCTGTGCAGTCCATTGGTGAAATTGCAATAAAACTAAACATCAAAATAAAACTTATAAAAAAGTTAATAAGCTTAGCGTGCAAGATGCTTTCAAGCATTTAGAGAAATTGCATTACCAGAAGTCATGATCACTATAAAGCCAGTATACTCATTAAAGGCTTTGAGGAGGATATAAGCTTTTCCAAGCAGGTTTCCTTGTTATAATTCTTACAGTGTATGAGAGTAGCTTAAACAATTGCCTTATCACAGCAAAGCAGTGAAAACTTTAAAGTGTACATTTGATACTACCATGAAGTTACATGGTACCAGGAGATTACTTGGTGTGGAAGACCAATGGCCTGAATGAGGAAATGCATTGACTTTTTCCAGGTGTTCATGGATCCAGGAGCGTCATGGGCAGTTGTTAGCAACACACCATTTATTCCTTTGAAACCTCATGCTGTATATTGGGTCTGGCTGGGTTGGAATTAACTTTTTTCACATCATCCTACATTGTGCTGGGGTTTGTATTTGTGGCTAAAGCAATCTTACTAACTCGCCAACCTTCTAGGCTTTGAGGGGACCTAATTTTGGCCCTCCAGTATCTGAAGGGAGCCCACAAGAAAAATGGAGATAGACTTTTTACAAGGGCGCCTTGAGTGAAAGGACAAAGGGAATGGCTTCAAACTGACAGAGAGTATGTTTAGATTAGATATTGGGAAGAAATTCTTTACTGTGAGAGTGGTGAGACCCTGGCACAGGTTGCCCAGAGATGCTGGGTCTGCCCCATCCCTGGAAATGTTCAGGGCCAGATTGGATGGAGCTCTGAGCAACCTGGTCAAGTGGAAATTGACAAAGGAATGAGATGAACGTTCTGAAGGAATGAATGATCTTTAAGGTCCCTTCCATCCCAAACCACGACTATTTTATGATTTCTGCTTCAGCTGAGCAGTGCCAGCAGAAAAGACTTTCTCTTTTTCCCACTCTGCCCCCAGAGTTGTCTGGGAATGGGCAAGAGATTGAGAGGGGACACAGCCCAGAGGCACATGCCATAACATTTGACATCATGCATAGATAGGTAAAGGAAAAGGCAGAGGGGATGTTCTTGTTTATGGTGTTTGTCTGTAAAGTGTGCTGAGACCATGATTTCCAGGACATGGTTGGCCATCTGCCTGCTGATTTAGGAATGCACACATCAACGCTGTTGGGATTGCTGAATTTTCCTGAAGAGAACAAAATGACTTTATTAGCATCTGATGAATAAGTAGGCCTTTCCAGGCTGGTCATGGGTCTGGTTATATTTGTCTCTGGGATACACTGGCAGCATCTCAAAATTTTCTTTATTCAGAAGTTGAAGTTTCTGACTGTTAGTTCAATCCCCTGCCTGATAATTTGGTTTGTATTGCCAAATATTTAACACTGATCTATGCTCTAGACCTTGACTTCTTCTTGTCACAATTCTTCAGCGTCTTATTTGATAATAACAGCAGAAAAAACTAAATGAATAGGCAAAGTTAAATTTTACTCAAACAAAAAATTGTGAAGGTTTTTCATAAAAGAATCTGTGAGATTGAATTTGTAATAGTAAATGCGGCAGACTCCTTGGTGTCAGAAGAACTGATATAAGAAAACAGATGATCATGTTGTGCTCTGAATAATCAAAATATTATTATGGCCAAAAGAAAACAAAAATATATATATATGTAAATGTGAAGTTACAGTTTAGTTTTAGCTTGTTGACTGCTTTTACAGTCTTATAGTGAAACTGTCACCCAACTGAAAATGATAACAATACTCATAAATAAAATTGATACAGGAAAAATATTGAGAACATTTAAAATCATTATACATTTAAACCTACTAACACCTACTTGTTTTCTCTGGTATTCGGCCTACTCTTCCAATGTCCCTCTTGGTATTGAACCTTCTGCCTTAATCAGGAAGACCAGAGCCAACATATCTGATGCAGCCAGTGGGAAAAGAGGCAACAGGAGGAGCAGTCCTTCCGCTCTGAGATGAAGAAGGATGAGGGAGGGAAGGGGCTGCAGTCCCAGAGCAATGAATGGTCTAAAGGTTGCTGCAATGCCTGAAAGGCCAACAGTTATGATGCAGATCAGAAGCAGAATAAATCTAGTTCTGGAACTTTTTTTTTAATTGTAATTCAAGCGTAAATTGAAGTCAAAATTTGAGGTAAAGACTTGTGGCTGAAGACTAATTCCTAACAGTCCTTAAGAGAGCACAAAAATATTCATGCAGCAAAGCCTAATGGCAAAAAAGGAATGCAAGTACAAGTTTATTTTGGTTTTCTGATGAACTGAAATCCTATCAAGTAGGCCTGCTTTATCTTTGCAGCTCTCTCAGAGAAAATATCTAGGGAAAATTTACTCAAGAACAGCTGCTATTATTTTAAATCTGGTTTTATCTAATCTTGAATGATTCTAAATAGCTTTCTATAAGGTAATTTCATTTGAATTAAAGTTACCTCATATCTCATATTTCCTCTGGTAGAGCAGAGTAAAAATTTGCCTTTTTTTTCTCACATTGAAGCAACATTTCAAAACAAAGCATTATTTATTGAATGCTCAAAGGCACAAAGCATTTTGAAATACGGATTTAAAAATGTATTTCGGCTACACCTCTGTAAATTCTTCATGCTTCATCTGTCTGACAGACAAAAGAAAAATCAGTCAAAGCAAAAGCTCCAGAACCCCTTGCTGCCCTTTTGTCTTCCTCCCTCTGCAAATTTGTGCCTGTTCACCAGTGTTGTGCAGACACAAACTGGGCAGGGTCTTCCTGCTCCTTCAAAACTCTGGTCTAGCCTCAAGTGGGAGAATTTTTGCATCTCTCTTGGTCTCATTCCAACCTGAATGAAACCAGACAAATAAGGTCTATACCTACTGATGATGGAGGCATTATTTTCTTTGCTGGTTTGAGTAGCTACATTATGAAAGATTGACGTCCATTTCCTCTAGATTGTGTCAATTGTAGTCTCAATTGTAGTTTTATCTGAAGAAAATAGTTAAATCACTGTACGTATCTCCAAGAGATTCTTACAACATACATAAATATAATACAGGCATTTCAGAATTTACCATAAAAGATTAAATTTGCTGTTTACTGTTGCTTGCCAGTAGTAAGAAAGTACTGTGAATAATTTTGGTGCTGTGTTCTTTTTTTGTCTCTAGCAAGAACACTGCAGCATACCCAGGCCCTTGCACAGAGATAGGCTTGACTATACTTAGTATTTTAAGCTTTAACCCAAAACCTTCTCTAGAGGATTTTGGGGTATAAACAAACAGCTACACCAAGCCTTTGAAAGAGAAGCCTTTTCTATTGCATTTGATCTCTGTCCCACCATTGCTTTAAAATGCAGCATTTTACTGAATATAGGTCTACTTGTAACTGTTTGGGGATTATTGTGTGAATAGGATTTTTGATAAATGGTTGTTTTAGTCTCTCTGCAACCTAATTTATTGTTGAAATTGGAAGATTTAGAGTTTCCATATAGCTAGAGAGGAATGAATTCACCCAGGTCACCTCAGTTTCTCTGACACGAAATACAGATATATACTTCTATTATATTTATATATTTATTAAAGACATCAAAAAGGTTGAATCAGAACAGATCAGACACGCAATCTTTATAAATTTTGTGGGTTGATTCAAAATAATACTCATGTCTTGAACTCTCTGAAGCAGAACTTCTTCCTTTGGGAAACTGACAACTCTACAGAACCTCGAAATTCTAGAAATCTCCTTTTTATCTGACATCCTATAGTTTCCTTACTTCCACAAAATATAAAGTGTCAGACCTTTGAATGTGAAACCAAGGAAATATGTTAACATCTTCAGTACCACAACAAAAATATTTTATAAAAATTAAAGGAATCAAAAGTCTCTCAAGTGACTCTATCTGTGGAAAACAAGTCTCTTTGCTTCCTCAGACATGGGCAGAAACTGGATGAGATCTCCCAAATGTGAAGTCAAGCTGCCAATTTTTATGGCTCTTATTTCTAGAATTCTCATTAGAGGTCAGGGAATTCTATTCTGAACTGAAATTCACCTTTAAACTTCTAAACCACTGTACAATTTAAGAATGTGTAGTAGGCCAGAGGAAAAGTTGTTATTTATTGACCAGGTTGTAAAGAGGAAAGTATAGGGTGTCTATGTGATTACCCTGCATTACGTTATATTATCCTAGTTTTCTGAAATAGTGCTGTAAAACAACCCAGTGGTCCTTTCACAGTAATGCCATATAAATACCGAGTGACCATGGGTCTTCAGTATTGAGTGTCTCTTCTCTCTCTATGAAATATTGGTCTCCTGTCCTCAGATGTCCATCCTATTTGGATAGAATCTAGTACATTTCATGAACTGGAAACTAGCTCAGAGGAAAAAAAAAAG
>VZTE01004144.1:733145-772670 GCA_013397775.1 Eulacestoma nigropectus | reverse complement strand
TGGCTACCTAAAAGAAAGAAAATTAGAAGAAGGAAAAAGAAAAACACATGGAAAGAAGATCAGATGCCCCTAAGCACCAAATCAGGTACTTAGGGAAAGAAGTTCAAACCAAAAGCAAAATGTCAGAAGTTTTTAATACTTTGTGTTGCCTAGATCAGTAATTCTCCTGTATTTTTGTGATTAAAATTAATAACTGTGTACATAAAGAATTATCTTTTTAAATGATCTTACTTGTCTTTTCACTGAAGGGCTAAGAAAGTTAGAATTCATAAATATAGTTTGAAGGCAATATGCCCAAACAATGTAGCTTATTGTTTGGAGTTGGGGCACAGGGGGTTTGTATTGATCCAAGAAGGCAAATTGTAAGGTAGACATAACTCTGCAGCACTAAACAAATAACCTCAGAGAGAGCTGTATGCTTTAACCAGCCTTAAAACAACTGGAATGATTTTTTTCGGAGAGCCTGTTGACTGCAGAAGATGGGCACAACCTGAACACCTTCTTTTAGGCAGCTAAAATTAAATGAGAGCAATCTGACCCTGAAAAAGAAAGGCAAGATACAAAGGAGGGTAAAGGGCTCTTTACTCCTCTACATTCTTCCAGGATTTGAAGGTCTGGCAATTTATATACACTGTTTATAATGAGTCCGAAATCATTGACATAAAAATAAGAAAATAATACTTTAATATTCGGAACAAGATGAACGCAGTAATGTTGCAAAGCCAAAATAGTTTTTTTTTTTCTCATGCAGATGAAATGATAAATCTGAAATACTTTGCTTTGGGTTTTTCTCCAACACACTGTCAAAATGACAGATTCCTTTTAAACATGCTGCTTTTTACCAAAACTGTGTTTTCAAATGAAGAATGTTCTAACCTTTTATAACAGAATCACAGAATCATAGAATATTCTGAGTTGGAAGACATCCACAAGGATTGCTGTGAACAGCTCCTGGCCCTGCACAGGACCATCCTCAAGAGTCACACCATGTGTCTGAGAGCACTGTCCCAACACTTATTGAATTCTGTCAGGCTTGGTGCTGTGACCGCTGCCCTGAGGATCCTGGTTTTGGTTATGATTTCAAATTATCGTTTCTATATTTCCTAAGCAACTGCTTCTGGATGTTTTTGGTTGGTTGGTTGATTGGTTGCTTGTGGGGTTTTTGGGGTTTTTGTTTTGTTTTGTTTTGTTTTATCTGAGTTTTCCGTAATTTACAATCTAATTTACAAGTATGGAGTATGCCATTAATTAAAGTGCACCATTCTTTCTTCCCCCAGCTTCCCTCCCCCAAATTCTGGAATTTATTTTTTAAAAGATTACATAGAGGAAAATGAATATTTCACTATCACTGATTCCTTGTTACACTAGGCATCATTAGCCAAGATACTGTTTATGCAAGCTTGAGACCACAGTAAATCCAAGACTTCTGTCCAGGAAAATTCAATCCCTTCCTTTGTTTCTTTCTTTCTGATATTTTTTCTCATTATCAGCTACATACTGAAATTAATTGCATTTCCTTTTTGTTAAACCTACATTCGTGGTTCTCTCTATAGTTAATGTTATATGGATAGTGAAATTAAATATAAGAATAGACGTCTCCTTTGCTAACAGTTCTTGTGTCTTGCAAACGAAGATAAAAGTATTTTGCAAATTATATTCATCTTCAATAAAACTGCTGTAGCAAAAGTGATACTGTTGGGTTAACTGCAGAGAAGAGTCTAATTAATTAGAATTTTGAAAGAAATATTGTCGTGTTGAAAAAAAGAGAATTTGGAAGAATTTCTGTGGATCCAGGATTTTACCCTTCAAACTTCACATGGAGGCCCCCTAAGAAGAATTGCTGGGACTACAATGATGACCATTATGATAATATTAAGATAAAAAACCTACTCAAGGTTTTGTAAGTCTACAAGCTGTTTAAGAAGAAAACTCAAAATACCACTGCAAATATGTTCTAGGGAAGGAAAATTCTTACACATCCCTTGGTTTGGGGCAATAGAGCTAGTGCTTAATTTTGGGGTTCATGAATACTTCAAGGTCAAGTAAAAAGCATAAAAAAAAGCAGAACAAAAATAAAGGAAAATTAAATCAAGCTAAATTGCATGAACTACACCTCTCTACTAACAAACTATATCACGAGTTAACAGAATGTTGCTGTAACTAAGAAAGCCAAGAAAAACAAATACATAAGATTAACATAATTACATATAACAGCCAACTAGACCTTCAAAATATTTAATAGTAATAAAGCCAATAACAAGAACAATAATACAAATACCAATTTAAAAAATCCTCCTTATTTTTGTAGTGATGTATTTCCTATGTGACTGGCTGCTTCCAGTAACTATTTATTTCACTAAAATCCCACTTATAGTTAATCAAGCCTGGTTTGTGCTCTAGGAAAGCCTTCATGAAGCTTCAGCTAATTTTCAGCTGTCCATCAGCTCATCTTATTAGTTGTGGTATTTGCTTTCATCCCTTTTGCCTGTTGCACATATTTGCTTGCTGTTCTGGCTAAACGTTTCTGGTTTTCTGAATATCTGGGGTTTCTGACTGCAATTAATACAGCTTCCTACCAAAAAACCCCAAACCAAAACAACCAAAATAAACAGCAAAAAACCCCAAAAGCTTCACAGAGTTTTTGTCTTCCTTTAGTCATGAGACTGTTTTTGTTTTTTTTTAAATTCCAAGGTACCAGCCATTTAATGAGATTAGTTTGGCCCATAATTCCGCCTTTTAGACTTCTTCATTCTATGTAATTGTAAAATACTCCCCTCTTCATCATCTCTTTTTTAAATTTAGAAATCCTCTCAAATACTGTGCAATAAATGTAATTTGGGCATGCTTAATATTTGCAATCCAATATTTCTGTATCTAGCAGATATCATTTAATACACAGGGAAACAAAGTCAAGTCAGCTGGAAAAGAGGAATCAAGAGGAATTTGTAGAGAAGCCATTACCTGTAGTATTGCAATGACACATGGAAGAAAATTTCACATAAGGGGAAGAATGGTCTCAAATGAAAATGTAAAAATATTTTGGGCTTGGGTCACAATATCATTTTTACATCTGTTTTCATCCTTAAAGCCTTAAATACTAATGAAAATACATATTTGTTTGATGTGGTAATTATTGCCATGATCCTCACTCATGATCCATACTCCTTGTCTCTCAAAACTGTGTTTTCATTGCTTAGTTTATAGTCCTCCTTTTGGTATCCCTTTGTTGCACCTATTTAATTTCACATTTCCATAATTTCCATTGTGCGTGATCTCATATTTGTGCCAATGTGCTCAAATGGGGTCCAGCCCTTTCTCTGTGTCTTTGAAAGGTTAAGTAGGCACTGTTGCTTCCTAGATTTGTACTCAGTTTTCACACAAGAGGTGTGATGGTTGTATTCAGAAGTGTTGTTTATAATGAGGTTTGTCTTCATTTGGAAGTGGTTGCAGATGGTTGCATTCCATCTTATACATGTTTTGCCTATCCCTAAATACTGTCTGTAGTTGGGGTCTTATTAGGGAAATAGTGTTTAGCTGCCACCTATTTCAAAGCTCAGTAACCTTGTAATGTAGGAATTAAAATGTTGAGTCTTTCCCATGATGTAATAATGCCTAAGGGAAGGAAAGGTAGAGGGTGTATATCAACTTCCCTGAGCTAAAGTGGCTGAAAAAGAACAGTTCGGCTTTCAGATAGAAATATTCTTGAGATTATAATGTAAATAATCATACATTTACATAAATACATAGGAACAAAAAAGGTCTGTCCACACCATGTAAAACACACACCTGCACACCTCCTTCCCTGCAGGATGTGGCTTCAACAGCAGTTAGGAAGACCAGTGTAGTTTCCTCACAGATGTTCTTCCAAGAATTGCCCTCTAGAACTCTCTCAGCTTCCTTATTCTCTCCAAGTTGAAATTAACTGGAGGTTTAAAGACTCCACAGTAATTGTCATAATGTTTATGTGCATCAGTGATCTTTGTAATGCTGAAGAAATATATTAATGCAGAGGAAACTGAGCAAGTTGCTTAGCTTTTATTACAAGTGCTTGAAGAAATAATAGTTTTGCATCTCAGAATTATGACTGAATAAAGAAACACTGGTTTGAGAACTCCTGCCCATTCCTTGGTTTAGACTGTTCTACCACTAGCAGGTGTCTGCAACCACCTGACAGGTGTGAATTTAGTCACAAGGAATTTTTTCAAACTTCAGTTACATACACCTTTAAAAGTAGTAGGAAAGTGAAATAAGGTACTTGTGGAGAAAAGTTGTGGTTTCGCAGCAGAAGGTGCTTCCTTTAAAATGCCAGTCTCAATGCTTTGGCTCTACTTTATCTTCAGACATTTTCAAGTGGTTCATTCGGACTGGTCCTACTCTTTCTGGCTGAATACACACCACTCCCTGTGATCAGCCAGCCAACATGCTAATGGAATGTAATTTGCACTGCACATAATTATCTGGATGGGAGACTCCCATGCTTGTATTCTCTAATAGAGAGCTGGATTATGTAGTTTTATTATTCAAAGCAAATGGGAACATGAGTTACATGCTGTGTAACTGAAATGAGTAGGGCCCATAGGTTCAGCCTGATGCTTATTAAAGTTAAAGCCTGCCATAGTTAACTCACTTGTAAAATAGAATTTATAATGGAAGCATTTAAAGTGGGAACATCAACTTGTCCCCATCTACCAGTGGCTATGAAAATATTGTCACATGGCAGAATGTTAGCACAGAAAAAAGGCTCAGCAGTATACATTGCAGCACATATTCTTTCATATACCTAATGCAATAACTCTTTAATAGGTAATTCATTGTTTTTATAGTATTTCTTGATAGGGAAAATCTAAGAAAGTACCCTAGTTTTTGCTGACCTGTCTACTTTGTATATATTGTCAGAGAATTAATGAGTTTTGTAACAATCAGTCTTTGAAGGAGTCTCTTGAAATAAATAGTTGCAAAATGAAAGCAGAGTCAGACAGTATATTTTTCCTTTCAATAATTTCACTAGATGACATGCTGATAATATCTATCTTTATTTGGTGTCCACACTCATAGACTAAAGGAAAAGTGGTGCTGGAGGAAGAAGTGTTGGTGGAAAAGTGGCCACAGAAGGAAGGCCTTACTGGGTTTTGATTTCTGTGAAAATATATTTTGTTTTATTTACACCTCTCTATTTTTTCAAAGTCATACCCTAATCATATGCATCTTAAATGCAACTAGCCATATGAAGTGACTACCCTTATTGGGTAATGGTTTTATACTGAAAAAGCATAAATTTATATCAGACTAGATATAAGGAAGAAAATATTCTGAGGGTGGTGAGACACTGGAACAAGTTGCCCAAATAACTTGTGGATGCCTAGCCAATGGAGGTGCTCTAGGTCAGGTTGGATGAGGCTTTGAGCAACCTGGTCTAGTGGAAGATGCCCGTCTCCAAGGCAGAGGGGTTGGAATTAAACGATCTTTAAGGTCCTTTCCAAACCAAACTAAAAATGAAAGAGAGAAAATCAAATCTACAAATGATGGAAAGGTAGAATAAGTTTTGGAAATGAACTGAATTGGTATAGGGAAAAAGGTAGGGAAAAGATGTTTTAAAATGAGTGGGAAAAATATTAAGTAGGAAAATACAAGTGTGAAAAGCACTGGGAAAGGAATAAAAACAACTTTGAAATTAATGTTTCATAATTCTTTTCCTTTCATTTGAAATATTCTGTGTTTTTCCAAATTTTAAGTCAAAAGACAAAATCTGCAAAAGGCACATTACGCCAACATTGTTACTATTATACACTCCAAGGTAAAATGAATTTTTGTGTGGCAAGGGAGAGCCAGAACATAACATACAGGTCACCAGAATGTGTTAAATCCCTCAGCAATGGACATGAAACAACACTCAGCTGCATGGCTTATGGCCTTTGTGGGTTTTTTTTAATAGTAATCTCTATCAGAGCTCTCTATAAACAGCTAGGTTCCATCTTTTGTTGGAGACAATGGTGATGATAAAATGTGTATAATCCAATTAAATATTTTGCTTAATTTCACCTGGTCTGTCTGCTTAAAACAGAATCTCAAAAAGAAAGGTAATGAGTTGAGAAAACTGATTTGTAAGACTGACAATAAACTTGCTTCAAGAGATATGGCAATATAAGAAGGATTTGGTTTCTAGTTGGCTAATATCAATCTAACTATATGTTTATACCATAATTTTGTATTTTAATCAATAAGAAAATTGTTCTTTTTCTACTTAAGAGATGAAGGAAAAATTTCCCCTCCTCTTGCATGGTGTACAAGTATCTGCAGTGTGAACAATGACTTGCCATGTACAGGATTAAACACTGAGAATCATATTGGAACTGCAAATCCTTTTATTAATTATGGAAGATGTCACTGCAAAAGTGTGTTATAAATGAATATAATGACATTTTTGGAACGTTCATTACTACTGTTAATGTTGAGAACCTACTATATGAATTCATCATATAATAGCTGACTCTATCACAAATAGAGTATTGAATGCTGAATTTATATCAGTCCTTTCCAGGCAGAAAGTGTACCATAATTGCACCACAGAATATATGTGTTAACCTGGAGAGAGGCAAGTAAAATTTATGTTTATGTTTATTTATGTGAGGAGGTGAAATTATTTGTTTATTTTATCAAAGTGTTGTTAGAAATCACATTTTTATGCATTGTTACAAGTTTTCTGTTTGGTGTTTAACTGGTGTAGATAATCCCTTTTGACAAATACAAGAAGGAGTAAATGCTTTAGAACAAAGCATGTTTTTCTATTAACAATATTAATATTTTTACACAAAGAAGTCACAGGTGGTTGTGTATGCTATATAATATAATCATATTGATAAATAAACAGTCCCTGCAGTTAATCACGTTTCTTCTCAAACATAGAAAATGTATATATATTTGGTAGCACATATGCATGACTGCACCTGAAAGAGGATAAGGAGAGGGAAATAGATTAAATGACACTTTAGCTGAAGTGTAGCTACACTCATTTCTGCACAGTTAATGGACCTATCCATGGTATCTCTGATATGGGTTATGGTTTTGCTTTAGAAAGTGCCCTCATGATACTACTGAAATTTTGGGTAAAGGCATCCAACGATGCAAACTAGATTTTGCAATGACTTAGAGGTGCTAGTCTGTGCAATAAATTTAATTAGAGAAGAAATGTCAAATCTTTAGTTTTGGCTGAAATCTGGCCTCTACTTGTCTGCATTTAGTAATTTACTTTGTTCAGATTAATAACTAATTGCACCCTTATTTTCTGTGCTATCCTAGCAGCAGACTTCTTCTAACTCCATGTTGATACACTGAGACAATATTGACTCAGGAAGAATCAAGGTATTAGTTGATTCTGCAGTGTCACTTACTTCAGCTTCCTTTGTTTTCCTCGTGGATTCAGTATATGATATGATTTTTTTTCTAAGATTAGTCATATAAACCAATGTTTCTCTTTCTAAGATGATAAATATTTTACAAAATTTTCTGTCCAAGTTTTAATAACCCGAAATTTCCCTCTTTCTGCAATAATTGAAACTACCTCGTGTTTTAAAATTCTTTTAGTGGCAAACAAATGTAAAGACAAAAGTCCAACATTTTGTGAAGTTCAAATAATTTCAGCTGTATAATTTAAATCCATTAAAAACTTTTTCATCAGAAAGAGTGCTTGAACAGGACTCTTAGATGTTAGGGTTAGAATGAGATCTTGTGGAAACTAATAGAACATACAATTACCAGCTTGCAAAATCCACAGAACAGAATTGTGGGATGTAGAGAGCAGGGAATAATAAATCAGGAGTTCTGAAAAAAATGTTTGAGATAGAACATTGCAAATTTCAGCGCCAATCCTACTTCTGATGATTGCAATTATATGGAGTCAAGATTACCACAACTGAATATGATCTCTTACATCTGAAAAAACATCTGAGAGTAAACATGCTGAGAATTTGGAGGGTTTGGACCATTTTTTTTTGGTCAAAACTAAGAGACAGCATACTAGGAAAAAAAATATCTAGAACTGAATGTGAAAATGGGTGTAGAGTTTAAAGATTTTGGTATATATCTTGTCTGAAGAAATATGACTGGAGAAAGCAGTTTCTTGACTTTTCAAACAACTATAATTTGCAACTTATGCCTAAATAGCAGCAAATTCCTTTTAGTCACTATTTAATTAGGCTGATCATTACAATCTTGAAAAAAATCACCACAGAAATCATTTCATGAGGTCAGTTTGAATTGTGCTAGAAAATATTCATCTTAAAATGACTTCTAGATGCAAAGAGCAATTTCTGCTGGCATGTTAAAAAACAGGAATCACATTTGTTATTGTTAAATAATATGTGATTAAGTTTGTGCTCCTGGATCTGAAAGCAGATGAGATCTTCCATTCATAAATTCACTTACTCATGATGTTCCGTTTAGAACCTGGAAGCCTTTTTTGTCAATATAATGTTGTGGATACCGAAATGCTGCTAGCAGATGAATTTTCCAGCTTCTTGCATTAATTCTTTGAAAACCTTTCCTTTCTCACGCAAGATATGAAAACAGTAAGATAGTTTATGTAAACAATATTCACATCTGGTGTTTTGCTAAGTTCTGTTTATGGTACACTGAGAAAATGTTTTACCGTGGATGTGACAGAACCTTAACCAATCACCCTAGGAGATGTGTGAACATTGTCCAATCGCTTTATGGAACTGGACTATATAAAAATGATTGTAAAATTAATAAATTATTAATTCTTTCGTTGAATTTCTGCATTGCTACATCTCTCCGTTCCTGGCTCAATAGCGACATAATGTAATAGTTAAGATACTCATAAATGCTCTAGGTAAGTGCTTTGTCCCTCATTACAGTCATAAAGGTCTTTTACAAGAGAATAGAGCAGATTATGGCTATACTGCATGTTCCTGTAGCCTCCAAGAAGGTGTCCACTCCCTTTTAGGCAGGAACTGCTGTATTAATTGCAGCTAACAGAGAGGATGCTTTAGGCCAGCTCTAACATAGTTTGATGCACAGAACCACCACATACTTTATGGGGACCTGAAGGGCAAAACTACTCACAGGAATTCTAGGTCCAAATACATCCTGTGGCATAATGACATTAACTGTCACACAGTTTACCATTTAATTGCCTTTCCTAATTTCTGTAGAGACAACATTTACATAGGATTAACTTGTGTGATTGCAATACATCTTTTAATGGTAGTAGTCATTATAGCACACATAGTTAACATCAGGACTCTCCCCAAATCTTTTGCAGATTTCTTTGTAGCAAATATTATCAATCATTTTATCAACAAGTCACTGTTTATTGGGCGTTCCACCTTCATGTATGACCTTCATTTTATCACCTTGATACCATAGTACCATCAGACTGCGCTTTTAGCAAGAGTTGATGCTTGGTGTAAGAAGAACTCTATGTCTGTTATCATGGTGACAACACAAGTTCTGTTCTTTGCTGGTTTTGCAACTTTCTTCTCCACCTCCTTATTGTCAGTGATGGAAAATTGCATGGACCTCTTTATGCCCCACATGGAGCCCATGGAGAAGCTCTGTATAATTCTTTCAGTGTTCAGCATGGGACAGAGGTGCCATTTAATTGGTTTTCTGATACCGTAGCTTTACTCATGGGATGCAAAGCAGTGCCTCTCCTGTCAGCACTTGTTGATGAAGCTGTTCTTTTCCTTTGATACTACAGTGCCAGGGGTTCCTTTCAATGAAAAGTTATGTCCCTACTTAGTTTTTATGCAAAAGAAATTATCTTCTCCAAAAACAACAACAAAAAAACCCCAAAACCAAACAACAATATCAACAACAAAACCAAAACCAACCAAACAAAAAAAACCCAAAACAAAACAAAAAGGAAAAAGGGGCTGGGGCAGGGTAGAGACTGAATTTTGTATATTTCATAAACACACAGGTGGATATGAATGGAAAGAGTCACTTGAGGTGAAGTCTTAGAGATCTGCACTCTGTTCATCTCAACTGATCCACCCTGAGGCTGTTGGACGACAACACAATCAGAGTCATGGGTGACAAGCATCATCAACTTGCACTAGTGTAGCCCATGTATTCTTTCTAAATATGAACAAATAATTTTTTCATAAGTTTTTCCAAATTCTCTTGGGTCTGTAAAGCATTTTCAGTAGCACAAATAATGTTCATTCTTAATAACATGCTTCAATATAGGATTTTTCTATTGGTTGTAATTTTCTTACACTAGAAAACATAACATAAAATCACTATGCTGGGAAATGGAGATATTAATAAAATGCTATAGATTAAATTTCTTTAAATTAGGATAAATAGTTATCTCAAAATTAATTGCCCAAGACTTTTTTAGCTATCCTGTTACATGACATTGACATTCATTTCTCTTAATATTACAGTTTGTCTTCTGGAAGCACAGAATTTAACTGTTAAAGGGTTTGCAGTGTTTAAGTTATTCCCTTCCCCAGTTCTTGGTCTTTGAAAATTTCCTAGCTTCCTTCTACATAAGACAATTACAAAACTTTATGCATATGCCAAGCATTTTGGAGAAGTTCTCACTGTTGTGTTCTGCAGATCTGCGCAGAAAGTGCTACTCTGAGACTTGTGTAAATTGTTACAGCTGGAAAAAGAAAGGTCTTTTAATTATAAAACAATAATGGAGCTGTGTTGGACTTCTTCATGAAAGCCTGACACAGATGTTTATGCTATGGAAGCCGGTTATTAATTGATAGAATTAGCCCTGCTCTGCAAGCTGCTCCCAGCATGTGAACCCCATTGATTTCAGCTGGACTCTGCAAGGGCACAGTGCCTTCCAGCCAGATGGACCCCTTTGCAGGGTCAGAGATTAACTGTACCATTTGAGGGAGAAAAAAGTGACAGGTAAGTCAGGCTTCCAGTCTTCAATGCAGCCGTCACTTTATCTCAATTTTTCACTACTTATTTTGTATTGTTATCATGTGCAAACTGCTCATAGTTCGGTGAGATTTTATTCAAGACATTAAGAGCCAGATTCTCAAATAATAAGTGTTCCTATGAGGTGAAATGAAACATAACTAGCTATCAAATTCTCACTGCAAAATAGAATGGCTTGAGGATTAAAATCTAAATCTGTCTTTTATGCTGTAAGAAACTGTGTCACAGTGGTTGGATGGTCAATTTAGTGTCTGCTAAGGTTTTTTCCCTAAAAGCAGATTATATCTTCTATGAACTATGAAGAAGGGCACAGTAGATAGTCTGAAAATCTCTGAACTGTCAGAAGTATTCACTGTAGAATCAAGAGTCTCTTGTTTATACAGAAGGTTAGGCTAGCACCTGCATGGTGAGATCCTCTGAGCTCAGTTTAAGGGAGAGCATGCAGAGAAGTTTTAGGTTTGAGTTTCAGATAAGAGAATAGCACAGTATTCCACCTATATGTCCATGTCCATATTGCAGTAATCCTTCTGTGGTAAGAATATAGCAAGGTGCAAACCACACTGTGCAGACTGACAATTTTATTCTGAAATATACAGGAAACAGCAACCAGAAAATATCAGCTGTCTTAAAGCAGGTACATTTTCCCTAACAGTGAAAAAAAAAAGAAACGTAGGAAAAAACTCGGAACACACAACATTGAAAAACACCCAAAAACACCCCAGAAAAATAAAACCAAAAAATAAAAACAATACCAATCAAAAAAATGCATTCTATTATGATCTGATTTGTATGTGAATTATTCTTGACTCTATATTACTTTTAGATTCTGTAAGGTAGAACCTAAAACAGTAGAAAAAAATAGACATCACAAAAATGTTTCAGAAAGATAAGGTGAAACAATTAAAGGTATAATATCATTTAACCATAAAGGAAGTATATTAGATCTTTTTGTACAGGCTATTATTCAGACATTAATGGTCATCGATCTATTTCAGTCAAAAGTACATTTCTAATTATGACTTTTAGTTTTACAAAACTTAAATGATCTTCATCTACTTCTTGAGGCCTCGATATTACTGAACTTCCCATTTATTAGAATAACCAATAAGCCCTCTCCTTCTCTAGAGAAGAATAGAATAATAGGGGTTAGGAGGGTCCTCCAAAGATAATGTAGTCCAACTCACCCACCTGGTGACTTGATCGTGGACAAGCCTGATATCCCCTCTCCCCTCAAGTCTAGTTTAAAGCTCTGTGAGTGAACTCCAGTATCTTGTGAGCAGAGACTCTCTTCTCTCTTCGAGAAAAGTGAACTCTATCTGACACCAGCAGACTGATGCCTTGTAGGCCATTATTAAAACCTGAAAAACGTAGTGGTAACACCTGGCACAGGGCCATACATTAATAGACTGGGTCCATCTCTGCCTTCCAGTGTCACTGTCTGCAGCTGGAAGATAGAGAAGAAACCACCTGTGTTCCAGATTCCCTTACCAATCATCCCAAGGACCTGAAGTTCTTTTTGGTCACATTTGACCACACACTGCAGTTTCTTCACTACCTACATGGAAGAATGGTGATGGGTAATAGTCCGAGCCTGTGCCAGGTGAGGGAGTTTCCTGGTGATGTCCTTAGCCCAGGCTTCAGGGAGGCAGAAAACTTCCCTAACAGAAGTGTCTGTCTGGATGCTCTGTTCCCCTCAGAAGAGTCACATGTAAGTATAACCTGTCTTTTCTTGCTTGTGGTGGTGGTTGTGATACAAGGGGTGGGTTTTTCTGACTTTGGCAACAACTCTGATGCAGAGGCACTGCCATCAATATCCATTGACTGGCCTTCCCCATCCAGAGCCTCATCCCTGTAGTACAGATGCAGCTGGGAAGGTGAGGTGGGCAAGAAGAGGGTTCACCTGCTGCCCTGAGCATAGACTTGCCTTCATTCACTCCATCCCTGTAAGCTTCCACCTTCTGCCTGGTGGGAGGATGATACTGGATCTCCTTGATATGAGTTTTGTGTTGGCTGTCCCTGTTTCTGTCTCAGGGAGAGCAGCACATGGTTCCACCAGCCAAACTCTTTTTCATGATCCCTGGTACTTTTACCTTTTTATTTCCTCTCATAAATCTGCCACCAGAGCAAATCCTTACTCTATTCTTATATTTTCTTTGCAAAACAGAAATGCTTCTGGGCAAGAAATTGTCCCACCCACTGCAATAACATATATTTCACTCAATGCTACATGATTTTATGGGTTTTATTATGTTTGCCTATAGCAACTTGCTATGCACAAAATTTTCCAGCTTTATTAGTTCTACTTCTGTCCACTTACCGGTTTTATTGGCAGGTTTCATGAGAAATCTTGATTTGTATGTTTGGTGATTTAATCAGAAAATATAGTGGATAAGAAGGTAAGGAAATCATCCACTCTACCTTTTTTTAAGGAAATATATGAAGCCAATAGTTTTAATTTTTTCTCCTCTGATAGTGATTCTGAGGTAGAAGTCACAGATTTCTATTTATTTCAGCATACTGACTTTTTTTTTAAAGTCAGAAATCTAGAAATCAAAGGCAGTAATTCTTAAGCTGTAAAATTACTGCTCTTTCTCCGTATGATTAACTTCCATGACATTACTTTATAGGCAGAAGATACCATCCAGACTTTGAGGATTCTATTACGTGACAAAAATTTTCACATGAAGTTCCAGGACACCTACACACTGAATAGGACTTTGTTCAGTGGAAGTAATAGTGATATGTTGGACAAGATGCTAATAACACACAGTGCCCAGGGATTCTCATAATTATGATACACACAAAGATTATAGGTTGCCTCAGCATTTTGCTGTGATTTTTTGCAGGTATTTGTACTGAGTCTGGCTGGGATAATGATAATTTTTTCACAGGATCCTGTATCATACTGTGATTTAGATTTGTAGCTAGAACATAGTTGGTAACACTGATGTTTTGACTGTTGCTGAGCATCCTTTGCACAGGCTCTAGGCACTCCTGAACCAGCAGCTGTGTGAGTGTTTCGCTGCTGGTCTAGGTCAGCCCAGAACAATTCTCTTTGTTAATAGACAATCACTGTATTCAAGTTGGAAGGAATCCCAAGAGGTAATCTTGCCCAGCCTCTGCACAAAGCAGAGGTCAAACCAGGTCATTCAGGGCTTTGTTCAGATGGTTCTTAAAACTTCCAAAGATGGTGACTGCAAAGCCTTTCTGTCAACCCGCTTCTCTGCTTGACTGTGTTCAAAGGGAAGAGGGGATTGTTTTGTGTCCAGATAGAATATCTTTTTCTCAGTTCATGTCAATTGTCTCAGGTCAACATGATAGATTATTTAGTGAAGAGCCTGACTCTGTCTTCTCAATGACCACCCCACAGAAAGCTGTTATGTCCCCTTAAACTAAATCTCATCCGGCTTGAACAACCTCATATCCCACAGCCTCTTATTGTATGGCACATTCCTTAGGCCCTGACCAGCTTGGTGGTCTTCCACTGAACTGGCTCCAGCTTGCCAGTGTCTCTCTTGTAGTGGGGAGGCCTGAACTGGACACTGGTCTGTGCAAAGAAGAAAAGTCATTCATAAACCCAATGACAGTGTACACCGTTTTCTCCTCTAAGTCACTGATACAGGTGTTAAATAAGATAGGTTCCGTTGTATATCCTGAAGAAACTCCAAGTGTGTCTGGTCTTGAGCCAGAAGAATCACTAAGTGTTATCCTTTGAGACTGACTAAAGGACCCAGCTTGTTTCATATCCATCTAGACGATCACCTGTCTAGACCACAATTTGCCAGGCTGCTCACAATGAGGATGCTCTAAGAGACCATGTGAAAAGTCTACTTTAGTAAAGACAGGCAACACCCACTGCCCTCCCCTCACCCACAGCTCTTGTTGCTTCATCTTAGAAAGCAAACAGGTAAGTCCGCACAAATCACAAAATAGAAGTTCAAGATTTCCTTTTGAGATATTCTCATGACTTTCCTTGTTGCCAGCTCCCGTGACTATATTCAATTGAAAGTAAATATCAAGAATTCACCTTATTGGCTGTATAATGCCTTCTAAAAAATTGGTTTGGCTACCGTGGGCTAAGGCCAGATATAGCTTAAGCTTGTGAAAATATGTTACTTAGGCAAATATTTCCTACATTTTAAGCAAGATATGCACCTCTAGTTACAGTGTCAGATTATTAGTAATTGGGAATCACATGTGATGCCCAGCAGGTTTGGAATCTGTCTTTGCATTATGTGTTGCATTATGTATGCTTTATATTTGCCATAATAAGCCCTGGGAAATTAGTACTTCACTGAGATTTTCTGCAGCTTCAACCTTTAAGAGA
Source organism: Eulacestoma nigropectus (assembly GCA_013397775.1). Taxonomy (NCBI): domain Eukaryota; kingdom Metazoa; phylum Chordata; class Aves; order Passeriformes; genus Eulacestoma; species Eulacestoma nigropectus. The sequence continues at coordinate 757,420 of VZTE01004144.1, read as the reverse complement.
TAAAGTTGCTATGTAATTGCTAAAAGCAAAAAAGTCCTACATTAAATTCCTTTTGAAGTAGTTTTTGTCTCTGAAGAAAAAGTGAAACAATAAATTTATTTTTTCTTCTTCAAAGTTAGACAATGTATGGAGAGATTTTTCTAATATAATTCATTGAATCTAAGACTTTATATGCAAACTGTGTAAGAAGTTTAACATTATTTTCTTTTTCAGTATGAAAATTATCATGCTAAAATCTTCCTGATACCTATTTCCCTTCATCCAATATTTGTCCTTGAGTAACTATTGAAGGAAGTTATGAGAGTTTTTAATGTAGTAAAAAGCCTCGTTGTAAGTGCTCCTCACATTATTGCATCTTCTTGAACCTGAAGCTGACTAAAAAGTTTTTGTCGTGCCATCGTGGTTCTTTGGCAATTTTAATTGCAGAAAAGGCAATATACAGTGCATGTGCCTAAGTCAAAGCTGCCCAAGAAGCAGCCTAAGCCACTGCCTACATCTGAATCAGTTCATTTTATGTTATGTAACAATCCATTACTTGATGCATCAAAGTCCTCACTTCAACAATACTCCATCGGTTTTATTATATAGCACATTTAAGGGATTTCTTTTTTGATTCTGCATTTTCAAAAGATATTGAGGGTAGTTGATTTTGTAGGATTTCTTTAAACTCAGCAACTGTTTTTTTAGTTGATTTAATCAGAAAGTACCCCTAGGCTGTAGCAATATTTGGGTTTCAACCCACACTGCATTCATTGAAATTTAAATCTTGTTCCCGTCACTGAAGTCATCAGCTATTGTGGATTGTTTAAGTTTTTGATAGAGGTGGATGATGAGTCATCAACAGCACTATAAAATATCGATTTCCCCAAGCATTTAGACATTTCAAACTTTTATGTTACTACTTCAGGTTGTTAGTTAGAATCTGTCCGCTGGGGACTGTAGATTTAAGCCATGTCTTTACTGCTTGCTTCAGGTTCTTTCATGCCCCTTTGCCTGCCCTGTAAACCAAGAGACAGATGTATTTAGGATGTTTTTAGCTCCATAGCCCTGTTAGCAGAGTATTGAGCTCAGTGTCATGCTGATACTCGGCCTCAGAACCACAGCTACATCATATCTACACAGGTAATGTGTAGATGTAGCAAGTGTGACTCCCATTATATAAAACCCAATTCCAATATAGTCTAGGGTTTGGTTTCTATTCTCACTGTAAACTGCAGCTTCAATATCCAAACCTCCAGCCACAATGATTGTTTTTTAAACTAAGTTCACTTCTCTAAGGGCATTGTTGTTTTAGGTGGGGGTGTTTTGAGATTCAAGTTTTGCAAGAGAACATAAGATGAATTTGAGGACCCAAACTAAAAACATGCTACAAACTTGTTCTTATGTAAGCCAGGTAACTGAAAATCCAAACCATTTTTTATATACTAAAAATAATAAACCAGTTGCATTTACATGTCACCCTATTCTCAAGTCAGGAGTATTTTTTTCAGCAAAATATGACCTGCAACATTATTTCATCATTTTCTGACCAGCCTGTATTTGTGCTTGGAATTAACTTGTGAAGGACCATACACTTGGATTTGTTGAACATCATGAGGTTTACACAGCCCCACCTCTCAAGATTTTCCAGGTCCCTCTGGATGCCCTCCCTTCTTTCCAGCATGTTGACTGCACCACAAAGTTCCCTGTTGCTGACAAAGATGTTAAACATTTCCGGTTCCAATATCAATCCCTGGGGAGTGCCACTCATCACTGGTCTCCACGTGGACATTGAGCCACTGACTGCAATCTCCAACCAATTCCTTGTCCACTGAGTGGTCCATCCATGAAACCCACATCTCCCTGATTTAGAGACAAGGATATTGTGCAGGATAATGTTACCTGCATTTCACAAGTCCAGGTGGATGATGTCAGTTGGTCTTGCCTTGTCCACCAGTACTGTATCCCTTTAACACTGGGGGCTGGTTACAACCCTTTAAGTCTCTTAACAAAAGCAGAATCCACGTATAAAATTCTGTAATATTTATTCTTTCCTCTTGGTTGAAGATGGTTCAAATATGTTCATATATATCTAAAAATAATAATACTTTAAAAAATCCCCAACAAACATCAGTGCTTTGTTGTAGTGCAGTTTAAAATGGACCGTACTAATTGGCATTTCGAATTTAACCAGTACAAGAAAAGTAAAACAGAATAGTAACGTGCTTTGTTCATTTGCTAGAAACTGAAGTTATTCTAAGATATCTAGGTGACAAGCAGCTAAAGTAGCTTATTTTTCTTGTGTTAGAAAAGAAAAAATGTTCAGAATAGAAATGAGCCATTGATTTACCGATGTTGCTGTAGTATAAAAATGGAATATAAAATATATCAGGACCACAGACAGAATGAATGAAAGAAAGCAATGAAAATAAATGAAGTGGCTGAGTGGGATTCATTTTTGGAGCAAATAAGTGGGATACACAGTCTTCAGGCAGAGCTCGAAAATATTTGAGCAATCATTTCATGTTAGAGAACAGAGAAAGAGATGGGGAGAGGTATGATTTCACCATGAATACATTTGTTTCAACTAAGCAGTATCCACACAAATGAAAGAACAAAACTAAGTGAAGGAAAACTGAAACCACAACACTGACCCTAAAAAATAAGTCACTTAAAGTGAATTAGGCTATTAATCAGCATCCTTTCTATTGGTTACCTAATATTTTTTAATAAATATTGGTAAAATATTTTAATTTTGCTTATGCAAACCTTGCCTACTTTTGTCTTTATTTTCATAACCAATTTTATCCCCAGTATTCAAAAGCCAGGAGGCAATTTATTTAAATCTTAATTCAGACTGATGTAACACACACCAAAATCTTTCATTCAGTTTTAGCAGGCAACTTCTTATCAGTAAAGGGAGGCCTAAAAATTCAAGTTATGTAATTCTGCATCTACATAGTTTGCTTCGTTTCACAAGGTGAAGAATGTGTCCTGCAGTTCTCTTACCAACATAAAATTATGCATACGGTTAGAGGAAATTTTTCATATAAATAATTAACACATGACTCACAGAAGTCCTTGGACACTGGCTCCCTTCCATTTCAAATGTTAAAAGCATAGAAGTAACTAACAGTTGATGATATGCAGTCACTAGGCCAATTGAAAATTGAGATTTACTACTAGTGAGAATATGATATTGAAGGAAGAAGAAGAATGGAAATTGCTGCAGAAATCTTTAGGGAAAAAAAAGGCATGTCTATATTTCTCTTATCTAAGTGATTAATGGAATTAAATTATAAAATTAAACAAAAGATATATATTTTGGAAATTACCTTTGAAGTTGACTAGATTTTCTTTCTACATAAAATGAAAACAACAAAAAAACAAAGTCAAAAAGCTCCTCCCCCCCCCAAAAAAAAGATTTTTTCACTGAATTTTAGGAATTGTAGATTTTTTTTTTCCCGACAGTTTTCCTGAAACCAAGTTTTAAGGAATATTTTGTATAGGAGGAACATATAGGCATCCATTTCTACAAATGAAGAATTATTCTTTTTTCAATGACTTGGAGAGGGAAAAATAATGGAGGATTTGATTAACAAATTGACGTGTATTAAGGCATATTCTTGCAGATAAGAAATGTGTGTCTTTAATATAGGATAGGCACTTATTCCAGCACTTAATCTTGCGCAGCAATCTGAAAAAAAAAAAAAAAAGGAGGAAAATTAGTTGCTCTCCTTATTTTAGAAGTTACGGAGTTTTTCTTTTTTTTTTTTTTTTTAGTCTAGTATTTATAAAAAGCTTTACATGCATCAGTAAAGAAAAAAAAAACATTGTGAGTGATGATACCCAAATATAGAACATTGCAAATACTTGAAGCAAATTCTTAAACGTCCTCAGGGAAGATGAAGTTGAAAACAGATTTTTTGTGGATATCTACTGAGTGTAAAGGGAAGAGATGGTGTCTTATCCTTCCTCTTCAAGGTCTATATTAAGAAGATTGCTTAATTGTATCAAAGAATGACTTATTTCTTCACACGAAACTATCCAAACCTGAATAAAACCATCCTTTAAGATGGCTTTCTGAAGCAATGGATATTTACCCCACTCCCCACCCCATGACCTTCAAGGGCCTTAAAGCCTTCAGGCATTTTCTATACAAGGTAATCAAGATAAGTCTACCAACCGTTTGTAGGATTTAAGTTTGTCGAACAGAGATCTGCGAAAGGACTACAAGAATACACTATCCCATGTGCTCCATACTTTTCTGAGAGGAAATATTCATAACAGCAGTGAGATGAATTGGGAAGGTTGACTTTTTAATGGTTCAACATGCCTTTGGACAGGGAAATGTCCCTTATATATAGTCTAATGTTAGTAGAACACTTCCGATAAATCTTCTGAGGAGCTGAAAACAATTCCCACTGAAACTCTGGAAATTGTGCCTCTTCATCACCACTGAAGTGTTGCCTTCTGGAAGGGCTGAGTAATTAAGAAAGTGCTTGCCAGTTCAGCACAGTGTAGCAGCAGCTGTCTGCTCACTCAGGTGAGAAAACTGAATTCTGGAGAGCTCTTGATTCACTTTGTCTGGCTTGCTGTTAAAAGGGAAGGTCTATGCTTCATGTTCTTCCCTTTAGTTTTCCATCGCTACCCTACGCAAAGTTTCACTCTCCAGAGCTCCGTTCTTCATTTCCTTTCTCACTATAGACATTAGATTGTTGGGATATTTCAAAGTTTCAAATAAAAGGAGTTAAGGGGGATCAGAGCAAGCCACTGGTTATCTTCTGACAGCTTAGAAAAAAAATAGGTATTTTAGACCCTCTTTCCGGCCTTATTGTAATAAAATAAACAGAATATTTTCTTATTACCCAATATCTAAGCAAACAAAAGAAAGAAAACATGGAAGGTGAGGGCACTGAGGCATAAGTCTGTATGAAAGAGAACATACTCAGTTGCTAGGAGCAAGACATTCTATTTCAGCTTTGTAGATTTTTAGCATGCAGAAAACATGAATTTAAAAGCTAGTTTCTGAATGGGGAGGGAATTTTATTGAAATTTGAACCCCTGCAGACATTTATAAATTCAGACATTAGAACTGAAAAAAGCATGTTACTATAAAATTGCCTACAGGACTTTGAAGTCAAGTACCTGGTTTCATATCTTTCTGTGTTGTTTTGATTTTCTCTTTTGTTTTGATACACTCTCTGATTCTGTCCTTTCTCTTTTACTTCTATTTATCCTTGTAAAGCATATTTGCAATCACTTTGGTTTCAGCCTCAGATCCCTTCATTTCTGCTGAAGGAAGTCAGTGTCATCCCTAGAGGTGATACTAAAAGAATAAAAAAAGTAATAGTAAAAAAGGCATAAATTCTGCTTCCCAGTTATTTTCTGGCAGTGTCCCCCTGTTGTTACATCACCTTGTGGTACTGGAAGCCTCAAGCAGCACATGCTGTTTGTTGTAATGTAAATTGTACATTTCTGTACCACATTTGTATATTCCACATTTACCCCCGAAACTACTCTTTCATGAATTGTATTGTTGGTGACATAATATTTGAATCATTTTTTTCCTTTAATATCCAGAATATTTCTCTGTATGTGAGGCGAGCAGTACATCTTCAATGCCAATGTAGAATCTATTCAGTTTTCTTGATATCCACCATATGATCATTGTCCAAAATGATTTCCAGTCAACATAAAAAAGTGGCTGAAGAGCAAATTTCTTTTCTATTTTTTATATTTTAATCAACCATCAATCCCTGCTTTCTGTCTCATTCAGATTTGGTGCCTTAATGATGAGCCAGTTGCTTTATCAATAAACCCTAGCTTGAATTTTTATCTGGAAAAAGTGACATTGCAGGTCACATAAACTTTATCCTAGAAATGATAGCGCTTGCCCACTCACGTTTACTTGTAGAGCTTGCCTGCTTGTTGACTGCTGGTTTTGCCTGTTTTCCTTTCCTTTTTTCTAGGGTTGTTGTTAAGTGGAAGCAGCTTTTTCCTACAAGTTTGTTAAATATTATTGATATTAATGTTGACCACGATCACTTAGTGAAAGGGCTGATAATTAAACTTTAAAAGTCATTCCCGAAGCATCATTCTCATCATTAAAAGTTTCTCAGGAAAACATCTTATTGCTTTTACATTGCTTGCCCAAAGAAGCATAAAATGACTGCATGCAATGTCTTATAAAAAACTAGCAATTTTCCTCTTCCATCTGCTTCCTTCTTCATTATATGTCCGTTCTTTTATTTCTGCCTTTTCACTCTATGTTCATATTTTCCCTCCCATCATCTAGTCCTTCTCTTTTCTATTCTAAAAAAGAAAAAGAACAGGACAGAGAGGAATGAAGTTGTCAGAAGCAAATGGATTTTGTGAAATAGCTGTTTTACAGTTCAGCAATGTTAAACAGAGTCTGACTGTGTTGTACAGGAAAATTTAAGAACATCATTAATCCAAAATAGCTGGTTTTGACTAAAGGGTATTGTGTAATAATGTTCAGTACCTAAAATCCATTAGGTTTCATTCTTTTTCTTTCTACTTTCATCGCTCCAGTACAATCCTATTTCTCAGTTATCACAACTTTTTCATTGAAAACTTTCTTCATGGTTCAGAGACATCCAGCTAAGGGTCAAGGAAATTTTTGGAAACATCCTGAAAGAGTCAGTTGAAAAACCATTTTGAAACAAAAGGATGGAAACTACTGTGGTAATAAAGGTAAAGAACATTTAAGAAAGGTTTTCTCTACATGAGCAAGTTTGGCACTGCACATTTTTATAAGTGTTTAAAGTGAAAAAACCCTAATTTTTTTCTCTTCTGCCTGGAGGAGAGCTGATTAGTTAACAATTAACTCTGAAGCCCTTTTTGGCCCAGGAGAACTGTGTGTATTTGTGGGTTTCAGATGGCTAATGATAATGTTACTGCAATAACAACTACTTAAAAAAATTTTAGTATATTTCTTTAAAAAAACCTCAAACAAAATGGGACACATACAAAAAAAAAAAAAAAAGGAAAAAATGAAAATGCTACCGAGCAGTTTGCTTGAGAAAATACATACCCATAAATATACTTACAGGTTAAAGTCTGACAAATAGAAGTGTCAAGGAAAGAATTCACACTGTAGTAATCAGGTTTGTCACATCCTGGCACTGATGAAATTGACCATCCTTGCATTCCCCTTTTCACCCCCCACCCAACTGTTAGAGAGAGCAGTAGCCACTCCAAACAGGATTAACTGGAGTTTTGATCTCATTGAGCAAAATGTTGCTTTCAAAAGCATACCTGAAACCAAATCTCCCAGTCTCCTTGCCCTCAGGCACTTAGAGATCAAATTATTTGTGTGTATATATATATCCCCATACAGGCTTCACAGTCAGAAAGCCGGTCAGGGCCCAGACAACAATCATCAGTCAAGTCAGCCTTTCCCCAGAAAGAAAAGAAAGGAGAAGAGTAAATTTTAAAAAACCAACACAAAAACCAAACCAAACCAAACCAAACCTTAAAAACCCAAACCAACACAACCAAAAAAACCAACCAACCAAACAAACAAAAAAAATCCCAAAACCAAACAAATAAACAAATTAAACCAAACTGAAAATCCCCAAACAAACAAAAGAAAAACCCACAAAAATTATAGCATTTCTTTTTCCTTTATCCAGCACTGTAGTACAGGTATAAGAACTGAAACCTTCTCCCAAATTCAGACTAGATGCTTTTGTTTCAACTCGATTAACTACTGAGTCAAACACTGCAAGGAGGACAGGCAGGGAACAAGAGCTCCTCGTAAACATTGATGTGGGAATTTCATGTGGCCCAAAGGTTTTTCATGAAGTTTGAATTTTTGAAAAATCCATATAATCATAAGAAAAATCTGCAGAAATATGTATTAATTTTGACATCTTATACTACTGCAAGGGGGAAAAATTTAAAAAAAAATACTTAGTAAAGAAGGAAAAATTTTAACAAATGTGGGAGTTTTAGGTATGATTTTACTTAAAAATGTTTGGTTTAGCCATTTATTTAAATTGTATTCTAAAATTGGCAAAAGTCAATGGTAGACATTTTAACTTGTTTGCTTCTTCTTCTACCTTTGTATCCACGTGGCATTTTGGAAAGGAGTAAAAGCATATTTTTGAGCCAAGATTGACTTTTAAGGGGTTTTTTTCCTTTTTAAATAATAATTTTTAAAAGTATTATGATTTAATTAGCTAAGATCGAGCCCTTATTTTTGTCTATGACTACTATTGCAGTAAATAAACTGAAGAAACAAGGGGTTTTTTTAAAAAAAAAAAAAAAAAACAGCAATTTGAGGTGCATCAGTTTCTACAGTAAAGACATTGAGAGAACATACAATTTGTGGTTTCTTTTTAAAACTTGATTTTGGAATTATTCAGCTATTTAGTTTCCAGGTACGTTTTTAAGATGTTTTACAAGCTCATGAAAGGCTGATAAATCCTGGGAAGGATTCCTCTGATCACTTTTGATGAATGCTTGTTTTCATACCTATTAACTGAGCAATAAATGGGAGCTTGGTCTCTTGCACAGTCATTGTTGGGGGCTTACAGGAGCCTGTGCTCTACATTTATAGCTACCATTGAACGATTTATCCAAAATTCCTGTTCCAAAATTCCTCTTAAACTAGCAGAAGAATATCTGCTCCTCAATCATCATGTTCATTGAGTTGTCCTTTGAATAATTTCACCCTGTAAATATCAGTTTAAAATCAATTCCTTTGATTCTGTTTTGAAAGGTTTCAGGAGTAGGAAAACACACACTTAGTGCCACTTAGCTCTAGGCAGCGATGTCACAACCTGTGTGGGGACCAATTATAGCTAATTACACTTTGACTAACCTTCTGTGCCATTAAAATTCTTGAAGACTCTCCCCAGCTCCTGCTCTATGCTAATTCTTTTTCTAATAGTGTATCTGGTTTGGGAGAGTTTGCTGTTTCAGTTTGGTTTGTGGGGGTTTTTTTTGTTTTGTTTAGTGGTTTTTTGTTTGTTTGTTTTTGTTTGTTTGTTTTTCTTTTTACTTGTAATATTGTATCAACCAGAAGAAAACAGAGATTTAGGAAATGAAGGAGAATCCAAAACTGATCCAGTACTAACAATCTGCTAGTGACCCCACAGCAGGAGCCAAGTAGTTCACCAGTTTTAAGATATTCACATTCAACTTTTACTTCAGAAGATGATTTTCTTTAAGTGAGAATTAAAACCCACAGAAATAAAACCATCAACACTGTGAGAAGGTTCTGGAGCAACTCTGATCACTTCTGGGATACTAAACACAGCACAACTGTGGTTCCCCAGCAACTGATGGAAGAGAATTTTTTTTTTCCAGTAAAAGGAAAAAAAAGAGGTGAACACATCCCAGGAATGTACAAAAGCAACTAGATAGGCGAAGGTGCTAGAAATTTCAATTATCAGGATCTGGGAAATGTTTGAGAATTTGTTGGTGAAAAGGAGTGAAAAGGAGTGAAAAGGAGCTTAGGACAATCTGATTGAGAAGGAGAACCGAGAATAAATATAAGGAAGAAAATAAAGAAGGGAAGGAGGAGGAAAGGAAAGGAAGGAAGGAGAGAGAGAAGGAGGAAATAAGGAGAAAAAGGAAGGAAGGAAGGAAGGAAGGAAGGAAGGAAGGAAGGAAGGAAATGAGGGAACATTTTTTAAAAAGGTGTTTATGAGCTCACAAGAGCAGGTGAGTAAACTAAAAAATGGAATTCAGAGAATTGTAATGGCAGAAGTGCAGACTATTCGGATGCAAGAAGAAAAATAAAAGAAAAGGAAAATAAGAAACCATGTCATCATGATAGGGCCATAATAAAACAAATAATGATAAGAAATTATTTAATCTTATTTATGAGTATTTGAATTCCCTCAAAAAACTAGACAGACACACATAAAACTAAAATACCGGATTTATGATGCAAAATATTAACACAAACCTACAGGACAAAAATCAGTTTTCTCAAAGCCCAAAGAAAGATACAAGTGGAAAGAAATATGAAACATTTTGTGTTGGATAAATCTTACCCAATTTTAGCTATCAGAGATAAAAAAGTCTAATCAGAGCTAGATGGAAAATCAGCTCTGCTCACATTTCTTATGAACAGATATTTATCCTTTTCTCCTAACTGCAGAGGGCACCCAGATGGCCAAAAACTATAGATTAAACAGATTTATATTTGAAGTATCTATGAATACCATAAATTAGGTGTCATTAAAAGCATTGTCTATAATTACTTAACTAATAAAAGAAAGGCTTTTAAAAGGAAGACAAAGAGAAGACAAAATCCTCTCCTACTCAGTGATGAAAGTTTTTGATCCCAAGGAGACAGAACTGATTAAAGCCTTTTTTGCTTCCAGGTTCATTTTCATCAGATACTTGAAACAATACATCGCAATAACACAGATTAAGATTTTTCTTTCAATAGAAATAGAGTGTAATAAAAAGTAGGTAAGACATATGTTTTCAAGTTGGCTGGGTGTGATGAAATTCACTATATCACAGTCTGAGGATTGGCTGGAGTAATCCCAGAGCCATTTGCACTTGTCTTTGAGAGCTTACAGAAAACAGGCAAAGCCAGCAGTGTAAAGTTAGTACCCACTATCAAAGTGGGAGGGTAAGAAAAGTGAAAAAAGGACAAAAAGGGAAATTATTGTCCAGCCAGTTTTATTTGTATTAGCAGAAAAATGCCAGAACAATCCAAGGGCTTTATAACCAACTAGACGATAACCAGGAGATCAATATAGTCCAGTATGGATTTATCATGATCTAGGCTTGTGAAGATAATCAAGATAATCTAATTGCTTTTACAGCAGGGAAGCTGGCCTTGAGGTTGCAGAGAATTTGTAAATACTTTGGCATTGCTAAACTTCTAACATTTTCTCAGGTAACATGCTAAGGAAACACGGTCAAGACAGAATGTCTGCTGAATGCTCAACTGATTGGAAAATTATCATTAAAGAGTTTTAAAAGAGTTTCTTTTTCCCCTGTAAAATAAAAATCTGTTTGACAGCAGTTCTATACTGACTCTGGTTTAATTTTTTTAAATTTTTTTTTGTAATTTTGAGAAGAAGTGAAGACTGGGCATGAAATTTGCCATTGACAACAGGCTGGGAGTATTTACAAGCATGATAGAGGCCAGGCTTAGAATCTGACATGATCACAGCCAATTGAAGAAACAATTTGGTGAGGAAAAATGCACTTCAATAAGGACAAATGACAAGCTCCACACTCAGCAGAAATAATCAACTGCCATAAATACAAGACAAGAAACAGATGATTAGACATCATTGGTACTGAAAAGAACCCAGCCATTCAATGGGCCACACATTGAACATGAATCAACTGTATCACATAATTACCATAAAGAGAAAAACATTCTAGAATACGTAGACCGGATTGATGTCCATGAGGTTGGTGACGTGCTGTTGGATTCTATACAGCACCAGTTTTAACTCTGTCAAGAGGAATTTGCCACAGTTCAAGAAGGATGTAACCCAGATGCATGGGGTTCAACAAGGAATAATGAACATTATTAGACCTATGAAGAACTGACAATAGGAAGACAAGTTAAAAAGGAAACAGAGAGAACATGCACTAATAATTAAATGTATAATAAAAGTGTTGTAAAAATAGAGTGGGAAGAAAATCTCTCCTTGGTAAAGGTCAGGTAGATCCTTTTGAGTAGATCAGCCTGTGTGGACATCACATCTAGAGCTATTTTTTTTACATTATCAGTGCAAGCTATCTACAGTATAAAGGACAAGAATGTATTTTGGGGAAGGTTATAGAAATTCCACTATTCAGAGCTGAAGAAGTAACTGTCAGGAATGGCAGAATTATAGCTAAACTAGCCTTTCAATAACAGGTGATTCCTTATGTTGAAATATTTCCTTTAACTTTGGTTATGAGGCTTGCGAAAGAATCTCAATTTATTTCTATGCTTGCTGTCTGCTGATCCAAGGGCATATCCTCATCTTATCATTTGTTTTTGTGGTTTATTTGGAGACCTATTTATGATACACTCAGAGGAATTTTTCATAGATAATTGTCCCTTTTATTCAAAAGTTATATAGCTAAGAAGACATTTTTAATGGTTTTATGAAAATGAATGAAGCAAAGCTGATATATGTCACACATGGTATTTTTAAATTGTCTTTTCAGAGTCTACATTAGAGAAGTTTGAAAGTGACTATGCTATACTTTAAATACATACCTTTATGTATTTTAATGTCTGGTCTTAATGATTCATTGGTTACAACTGGTGAATAATAAAACAGAACAGTACTGTTTGAAACATCATGAATTTCTGATGTACATAGTGATAATAGCTCATTACATTTGGCCTAATAATGTTTAATAAACCTCTACTTTTAATGTCAGATTTCCACATGCAGATTTTTTTATTCATATGTAAAATTCTGTTACCAGCTCTGCAAATTCCTCTGGAAGGAAATATATGCACTGTTATAAAAGACTTTTTTATAGAAGCCTGTGGTATTCCTCCTTCATAAGGAAAGGAAAAAAAAAAAGTCTGTGTTACTGGCAATAATTCTTTTGATGTATAAATTTAATAAAGAGGCAGAAGATGTTCAATATAACCAAAAGAAAGAGGTATATAGCAAAATCATCCATGATTGGAACTGGTCTGAGGTGTTCCTCACAACTGTCAGCAATAATACGCAATTCCCAAGACTTAATAAGCATCTTTCACTGTTAAACTATAACAGTTGGCAGAAAAGTGTGCAAAACTGTCATTCTTCTTTTATAAATGCAAAAAGTGTGAAAAGGATGGCCTGAAGAGACAGAAATCAGCAGCAAGGTAAGTAAATAATTCCTTAAAGCATCCTTTAATACTGTACATTTAAAATAAATGTTTTTCCTATAAACATTTCACTTTCATTTGCCTCACTTCATAATCTTGCAAGCTCATGTTCAGCCACTGAGCAAGTGCTAATTGTAATCTGGGAGTGTGCTATAAATATGCAACAGTCTTCTCTCTGAAGCTCTGGCGATAAACACGATGTTGTTGTTTCTTCTGAAAATGAATACAAAGCGTTGGTCTTATTATTTGATTTAGGAATGTGTGGGCATAATTTTAGTTGTTTGTTCTACAGAGGTCTATTTGAGAACTCTATTTTAGTTTCTCTATGATAGTTTTCAATTTAGCTTCAAAATGGCAAGCAGACATAATTTGTATGTTTAGCAAAGTGGGAAAAAAGGGCATTTTGTCAGTAAACTAAAGCAAATAATTCAGTTCTTTCTATACTGAATGGTAGGAAGTTAAACTAGAGATGTGATCAGTTCAGCTCCAACTTCCTTGAAGAACTCTGACCCATCAAATCAGACTTGATGGGTCAGTGCAGAACAGACATTCCTTGTCTCTGCCTCGTGCAGCTATTAAAGAAAGAACACAACTGCCTCGACAGGGCTCCTTCCAAATGAAATCTCTGCAGATTGTGCAGTGGTGAGATGAGCACATTTCCCCACTGCTTCACAGAATCTGAAATGATTGCAGTTAGTCCAAGTAATGTCTGCAGGGGTATTTTTTAGAGAGTATTTTAAAATCAAAACCTGTGCCTACTGGGTGACTTATAAAAGGAAAAATCCATTTCAGGGAAGGGACAAACTGCTGTGTGTTCCCCACAGGCTAATTCTTGAAATGGGCTTTTGAAATTATTTTGCATTTGAAATGAATGACAGTCATTCACCTGTTTGTTTAGTCTGAGTTTCACATTCAGAGAAGTGGATAAGTGCCTTTTGAATAAAGTGCCCCAAAAAGTGCCCTTAAAGAGCCTCTAAGGATGTAAAAATCTTTCAAATCAGATTTAGGGCATGAGTCCCTACTTGCAGAATATTATAGTTTATGCAGTGAATGTGTCAAGACAATTCTCAGCACAAAACTGGCTCTTTTTTTCCTGGAGTTACTACAACAGCCCAGATGTTTATGTGACCAATAATTTAGCACATGCATTGTGACACATGTTAACATGCTGCAACAACAAGATATAGTTTGCTTTTCCCCCTACAAAACACATTTGAAAGAGAATCTATTTATTTGTACTTTGCATATGGAGTTATCGATGGGATGAAAATTTATCCTGAATGTCTACAACTGCTTTAATTGAATTTGGATTAGAAAATGGAATTAATCTCCTACCTGTGAAAAGGAAATTAAAAAAATTGTGAGAAAACTTCTGATATGAATCATGAGAAGGGCATTCAGATTATGGCCAAGGAACACTAAAGTCTTCACTATTAGAAAAGTACACTACAGATGCCTCAAAGAGATTTTCAATACAAGACCTTTTTAAAGTGTGCAGTTGAGTTTAAATTCTGAGCAGAACATATTTTTGACTTTATCTCACACTTTGACTGCTATTTGCAATAACCAGAATTAAATGTATCATTGTAGAAATGTCCTTGAAACAGATTTTTCACTGGTCAAATATCTCATCACTCAGAAGTTACATTTTAATGAAGTGTTTTATAGACTTTATCATTAGTCTCTGTGTTCACGTATTAGTAAGATTAAATTGTGTTAATAAAATTATGTGACTTCTTAAAATTAAGGATTAAAAGATATCATAATCATATGACATTCTGTTTTTACTATTTCTGGTTATTTAAACATAGTAATTCATGCAACAATGGTCCCCTGGGGTGTGATTAGGGCAAGTTTTGAGAGTTAAAATTATATTTTTCCTGAAACAGCAGCAGTATAATTTAGGTGTTCTATCACCAGTAATTTGATTTGCTGTTCATTATAATAACAGTAATAATAACAAATTCAATTGCTATTAATGGAAATGTCATATGCACTTTCATAAAGGTTTTATTGTAATTCAGTATTAATCAGTGTATCATTAAAATAAAGTGTTATCATCTAATTTATATTTATTCAAGCATAAAGGAAAAAAAAAATTCTATTATGATGTACGGCACCATTGTACAATCTGTTGTTCTAATGAAAAACAAATTTGCTATATACTTATGTATTTTTCTTACATTGTAGGGGAGAAACATTGTACTGGGATGTTCTAATTTACATCATATACCCCCACTATTTTGTGGTGGCAAGGTTAAATTTCATCAGTTCTTTCCTATTAAATCATCTCTTCAAAATCTTCAAGGTTAAAGCATGTTGAAATAGCTTTCAGGACTGTGTTGCATCCCATCCATAATAAAGAAGTATTTTATTTGAACAAGTTATCTTTATTAACACAGATAATTGGCTAAAGTACAGGTTGATACAGCAGCTTCTAACCTGTATGAGAGGTAGATTTCTCTCATTCCATAATTAATAATATAAGGTGTTGTTACTCATATTTTACATTCTCAGCTACAGTTACATAGAAAGGACTTTAAAACTGCAAAAAAGGCCCATGAATTTCACTGACTTTTGTCATTTTTATAAAGTAATCATTGTGTCTCTATGGTGAACCATTTAGGGGGGAAAACATCAAAAGGTAATTTCAAATGTATAAATTCTATATTCATGTATTCACTGAAGATTGAATCAAAACTCAACTGCTATATTCCCGTATTTCTTCCCTGTGAGGGTGGTGAGACCCTGGCACAGGTTGCCCAGGGAAGCTGTGGATGCCCCATCCCTGGAAGTGTTCAAGGCCAGGTTGGATGGAGCTCTGAGCAACCTGGTCTAGTGGAAGGTGTCCCTGCCCATGGCAGGGGTTTGGAATGAGATGATCTTTAATGCCCGTTCTATCCTGAACCACTCCTCGATTCTATAAAATTACCTCTAAAAAATTATAACACTCAGGATTATGCAGCCTTCTGAATTATTTTGGATTTTTGAAGAGTCTGACTTCTGCAGCAGATCCAGGACTTGGGGTTAAGCTATTTCCATCAGTGTAAGGTCTGGGTAGAGTTGGGCTCTCTGAAATGGACCAGAAAGAGACCAAAATAAACACAAGCAGAGATCTAGAGCTAGCACAAGAAAATAGCAAAGGAAGAGATATGTTAAAAAAGACAACAAAAGAGCACATTTGTACTTCATGGCTTTAAGCTCTGTTGCGTTTTCCCAGTCACAGTCACAGAAAAGCTTTTACTTAGCATTTTTTCAGACTCATTTAAGGTGCAAAAGCCCTTCTTGACAAAGAGGTGTGTCTCACATCTCTTTCTAAATGATTCTAATTCCATCTACAAGCCAATAAAAGTTCAATACTTGCCTGAAAACTTATTCACTTTGAAAATAATTGATGAAATATTGCTTCAGATGAGCCAGAAACCAGGATTCTTGCATTGAAGATCCTGTGCCTGAAACCCTTCAAGCCATAAATCCATTTCAATAATGTCTGCTATGTTGTATTTGCCTGATTTTTGTAAAAGCAGAAGGCATCCCCAGAAAAATCATTCAGTGGGAGTGAGCATAAAAGATGACATCTTAAATTTAGATTTCAGGGGACCTCTGAAGGTTATTTTCTCCTACCTTCTTCTCAAAGTGGAATCAGCTACAAACTGAGAGCAGGTTGCTCTAGGTCATCTTGTCCAGCTGAATTTTAACTGTTCAGTGACAGAGGCCTCACGGTATTTCTGTACCCTGTGCCTCACAGAGAAAAAAATGTATTCTCATATCTAGAATTTCCAATGTTCAGCTTGTGCCTCTCTGCCCCTAAGAGCCTGTGTGAACCTCTGGAGTCACAGAAGCACGGAATCATTTAGACCGGAAAAGATCTCTGAGATCATCAAGTCCAACCTTTTGTCACCACATTGTCAAGTAGAGCAGAGCATTAAGTGCCATGTCCAGGCATTTCTTGAACACCTCCAGGGATGGTAACTCTACGACATGCCTGGGCAGCCTGCCCAGTCCAATGTCCAACAACTCCTTCCACGAAGAAATTCCTCCTGACTCCAACCTGAACCTCCTCTGGTGCAGTTTGAGGCCATATCCTCTTGTCCTGTCACAACTTACCTGGGAGAAGTGACCAATTCCCACCTGACTACATCCTCCTTTCAGGGAGTTGTAGAGAGTGAGGTCTCCCCTGAGCCTCCTTTTCTCCAGGTTAAACACCCCCAGGTCCCTCAGCCACTTATCATAGGACTTACTCTCTAACTTCTCTAACTATGGTTTCATTTTTTGGAATGTTTCCGACTTCATCTTTGCTGTAACAACCCACAACCCACCAGGAAGCGAAGGTAAGAGTAAGCTTCCTCTAAGCTATCTCTTCTTGGTACGAACAAATCCAGCTGTCACTTATAGAATGGGTAACACTACATTCTCCCAGGCTTTGCCACTAAGCACAGGCACCAGGCAGCCTGAGAGCAAACCCTGACTGTAAAGAGAAAGTTCAAAAAGACATCTTAGACTTTTTGATTCCCTCATTTTTCAGTACACACACACATTTGCCGCCAACAGACCCAAAGAAATCTCCTTTGTGTCACCAGTATCATAGAATCTTAGAATGATTTGGGATGGAAGGGACCTTGAAGATCACCTTGTTCAAAGCCTCTCTGCCATGGGCAGGGACAGCTTCCACTAGACCAGGCTGCTCAGAGGCCCATCCAACCTGGCCTTAAACACTTCCAGGGATGGGGCACCCACAGCTTCTTTGGGCAACCTGTGCCAGGGTCTCACCACCCTGATGGCATTCCTAATATCTGATTTAAACCTACCCTCTTTCGGTTTGAAGCTATTTCCCCTTGTTCTGTCACTCCAGGCCCTTGTAAAAAGTCTCTCTCCATCTTTCCTGTAAGTTCCTTTCAGGTACTGGAAGGCTGCAATGAAGTCATCCTGAGGCCTTCCCTTTTCCAGGCTCAACAACCCCAATTTTCTCAACCTTTGCTAATAGGAGAGGTGCTCATGCCCAGTTGAGCTGTGGTTTTCACAGTTCCATAGCTGCATGCCCTGGCAATATGTCTATTTACTACCTGGATACCTTCTCCTGTCTTTCACCTTTTCTAGATTTCCTTTTTGTCTATGAGCACAGCCAAGATGCTCATAGTGAATCAAGACAGGGTTTTGCCAGGTCTGTTGGATTTCTGCCCATCAGAACAGACCATTTCTGTGTCCTGGGGAGTCTTTCCATGAAGGAAGATGCTGTGCCTATGCACAGACCTACTGAGAGATTTCCAGGCACTGATCTATGCAGCAAATGGGTGAGATCTGTATGGTCAACCAGCATTTTATTTTCAAACTAGAGCTGTAAGAAGAAAGGGAAATCACATTCTCTCTGCCCTTTCTAACACACTGATATCAGAGTTCCTTGCAGATGTGAAGTAAGGGTAATTACAGGCTGAACTTTTCACTTTGAGACAAATTCTGCTCATTTATATCAGTAAGCCCCATATGTTTAAGTACTTTACAGTAAGTAATCAGGTGCTGTTACTAGTAAACAGTCACCTTCAGATCATAGATGGGCATTGGGAAAAGTGTTTTAAAGCTATTATTTTTCTCATGGTGCAGCATTAAGTTATAAAACCATCATCTTTAGTTCTACTGCCTCCTTATTGATTTAAAGCATGAATTTCGAACATGTATATATATGTATGTATATATATAGTGATATATCTCAGCTGGTGTGCTGCTTCATTCCAGTCACCAACACCAAAGGGAATTTTTGAATTAATGTATACCATTAGTAAATCAAAAAAGCAATTCAATACAGCACAGCAGGGAGAAGATGCAATATCCACAGCACTGGAAAAATATTTTAAGAAGGGCACTTGTTTGTTAAGAGCTAGGGAATTCAGAAAGACAATTTAACAGAATGGTCTAATAAAGATCAGAATTGTGCTGAACAATAATAAAACCCAGAACTGAACAACAACAACAACAAAAAAAAAAAATCAGCAAATATCTCTAAAAACCTATAAAGTAAAATGACATGTTCTCCCAACCCAGGCTGTTGATTATAACCTTGGTCAAGAATAGATCTAAGAATTTTATGCTGCTCTGTGTCTTAAACCTCAAGGTACACCCATGAAAGTATCTAAGCACTGCAGCATGCAAGTTTTAGTCAGCTAACTTTGAAGCACATGGTCCTAGAGCCTTGGTTAGACCCTCGACCATTGTTATGAGGAATGCAGGAAACACTCAGGTCTTCAAATTGTATACAACATTTTCAACATGCTGCCAGTGAAAGGTAGAATAAACACTAAAGGATTTTTTTTTAAATTCCCCATTTTAAAAGCTGGATTGCAGCTGGAACTTATCCATTTCAATCAGGACTGCAAAGAGGATTTCCTGTATCCTAGGGAAACACCATCTGGAATTTCTTTTAACTGGAATTTTGTTTGTTTGTTTCTTTCTTTTTTTTCTTTTTTTTCTTTGTTAGCCTTGACTTGAGCAGAATATTGCAATGTTCTGAATTCATGTGCAAAAGAGTACCCAAACTTTCCTCTTCTCACAGAAACATCTTCCCATTAAAAAATCACTCACTGTTTTTTGCAACATTAAAGGAACTTCTCAGTACTTGCTTCCCTGAGTTCAGTTTGGAAGCTGGATGGATGTCAGAGGATGATTTAACCTTCTCACAACTGTGTTTGCAGCCTCTTGAGAAGGCACATAGTTTACAGTGTGCAGAGTAAAACTTCTACTTTCTATTCAGAATCATTTTCATAGCCTATATTTCAGTAATCAAAACAAAACATATCTGGAAAGCATTGCTAGGTACCAAGAAGGGCAGAAGAAGTCGACAGGGTTTTGACTAACTAAAAGGATGGAAAAAGAGCTAAAAACCATGCTGGGGATCTGTGCATTGTCCTGAGTAGAGCTAGACATCTCCTCTGGAAGCTGATGGCCACTTCATGTACATTCCTTCTGGGCCTAGCCAGAACACTTGCTGGCATTTTCACTTTACCAACAGTGATGGCAGATAATGAGTGAATGAAATCTAAAAATGTACTTTTCAACAAGGTAATTCCTTACATCTACTCCCACGGCATGGCTCAGCACTATTTCTCTCAGTGGAGTCCTAAAGAGACTGAAGAGAAGCAGGTCTATCTTTTATCTCTGTTTCTGGGACAAACTATTCACCATTAATGTCTTGGAGTTATGCTAGAGGAATATGAGTGAAAACACTGATTTGCCAAACATCTACTGACTCATAGAGGCAGACAAGAGAGACTTCCTGTCATTGAGACAAAGCATGCAGACAATGATTACAGACAACTTGGCTTCCGTACATGACTACTAGAGGTTTCATTTTTGTATCATGAAAGGGGTTATTATGCTATGACCTGGTCTGAACTGCAACTGTAAAGCACTCTCAAGTTTAGATCTTATGTGATGTCATGTGTTCCTTGAGCTTAATATTTACTGCTCTTTCTTAAACAATAAGAGTTTTGTTAAAAAGAATACAGATAAATCAGAAAGTCTGAGAGCTGTCAGATACCTCAGGAAGAATGGCTATTCTGGATATGGCACTCCATACCTTTGAGGAACAACATGTAGACTGAGATTCTCAGCATTGATGGTGACACCCTTATCTTGCTGGTCCTGAGGAATTCCAGCTGCTCTGAAGTTCTGCTGGAGCCTACAGTGCCCAAAGAGGCCTCACTGTTCCAAAGCAGTGAAATGCAGCTCTGCTTCTGCTTGTCTTTTTTGCTACTGCTTTCTCTTTCTTTACAGTTTTCTCTTTCTTCTTGGTTTTAAGACAAATTACCTGCACTGTTTTAAATACAAATAATTCTAACCTAAGCAGGGGCATATACCATCAAACAAAAAGAAAAATCATCACCCCTGGGACTTCACTTGGTTTTGTTTTCACTTTTTTCAATCATTGTTATCAGCTCATGAGGGAAGAGTTAGTAGGCAAAGAAACTTAAGAGGTTTCTGATGTTTCTGTCAATTTGTACCCACAAGCTTTTTCCACCTGACCAACTGGTTCATTTCAGCTGGAAATGCATTTTTGCTGCTCTGCTTGAAATCTTTAAAAATTTGTAGGTATGTTTGTGTTTTGTATTCCTCTCACTGCTTCAGTTCAAGGAATCTGAACACCAAAAGAGGAGACTTTGTTTCCAGGTTATCTAGTCTAGGGATTTCTAATCTGTAGGAGATAAAAGCAGGGGACTGTTCATTGTCATCCCTCCCCAACTCATGACCTTCTCATTTCCTTGCTATAAATCAACATATATTCTCTATTAAAGAATTAAATTTACATTTTCCCAACTTCAATCCGGACAGTGTAACCTTTGATTTTGTGTGAGAGAACTCCTGGCCAGAACAGTGGGACAGTCTCCACAAACCTTTAACTGACCTTCAGTAACAATCATGGTGATGAAAGTGACATATCCTACTCAAAGATGCTACAGAATTAATGCACAAGATGTCTAAGTTTGGTACATATTATCTCATACTCTTTGATTCCAGCAGGCTGGAAGGTAACTCCTTCTCTCCAATGTAGTCCCAAGAGCCTTTTCATCAGCTCTAGAGCCCAAATTAATTAGATAATCATGAAAAGGTTAGTATTCTGCTTTGAATCAGACTCTCTGAAACAAAATCTATACTGATCAGAAAAAATGAATGTAGGAAAACCAGCTGGTTAATTTGAAAGTCTACGTGAAGTATTCAGAAGTGAGAAATATGAATCTTCCCTCCTTTCCTTGCAGACATTTCACTGACTTTCCATGGAAAAATTCTTATCTGTCAGGAAGGCAATTATCAGATTGCACATTGGGAAACAAGTCAATTTTTTTTTCTTCTTCTTCAATACTCTGGGCAAGTCAGCTCCCTATATTTCTTTCCTATCTTTTGGGATTTTTACACTGGAAGTGTACATCTAGACTGAAGGAATATCAGTCCCTAATTCCAACAGAGTGCACTTAAGAAATGGGTGACTACTTAGACTGAGGCCAGTGATGGATTTGGATTATACTGTTATCTACTTATCCACCAGTGCACCAAGTCCCCAGTTTTGGTTCAAAAATCATAAATTCAAAAGTGATTCTTTTGAACCTAAATCTACGTGCTGTACATGGCTTATTATGATAATTCTGTATGTAATGTTTTCAGAAATAATCTGTTACAAAAAATATTTTCCTTCACCAAAGAACTTTACAGAATTCCTGAGATAACTGACACATCTTACAAATGTATTTCAATTGCTTATCCCTTAAAGACCTAATTCACACATCTCCTAGTTTAACAGGATGAAACAATGGCTTTTGTGGATGTATCGAAAAGAAAATGCAAGGAAGTATTCAAAGAATCACCTATTTCTTGTTGATCCATCTTTTGCATGACGAATTATTTATCACTAATTGCAGTGCTTCTTCTGTCACATAAAATGTTTAAATTTTAAGCAAGATTTTCAGTGGGATTGATTCTATAAACCCTGATATATGCAATTCTTCACAGTAACAAGGTTTCTAGGGAAAATCTACTAGCAAGAGTTGCAGATCAATGCCTTTTTGTAGGTATTTAATGGCACTTTAGAGGCTTTAAAGTCGAGAAAAATATGAAGCCATCTTTATCAGACATAGAAATGACCCTATTTAATTTCACCCTCTCAGAGAGTGCTAGATCTAAAAGAAGAGTATATCATTGGAGAAATATAGCACAAAAGGTAAAGTTGGGGATTCTTTTGGTGTTTGGTTTGTTGCTTTGTGGTTTGGGTTATTTTGGTGATGGTGGTGGTCTTTGTTTTATTTTGGGTTTTTTGCATAGGACTTCACACTGTTTCACAAAGGAATTAAAAATTCCAAAGACAGTATTGAAGACATTTTGAAGATTCCCTTTCTTATAAATATTTTAGGTCCATTTTCACAGCCTCAGCTAAATATTTTGTGATAGATGAAGTACATAAGATCAAATAGACTCTGTATTTACATGCTGGAGTCACTAGCATCTTGGTTTTCATAGTATTTCTCACTTTTTCCAAAGAGAGCTTGCCGGTGTGGGAAAGGTGAGCAGGAGTGGTTTGTTTAAGGATGAAATTTTATTTCCAGTGAAACAAGGAAAAACAGTAGGCAGAGTGACTCATTCCTCTTACATTCATGCAAGTAGAACATACGTGATGCAATAAAGAAACCGCACAGATCTCCTAGTTCAAATAATAGTTCAAAATGACACTATTAAAAAAATTACACTCATAAAAAGAATGACAAAGGACTCTTTGAATCTCTACATCTTACCATTTCTAAAATCAAGGTGAGCAGAATTGCTTTCCAGAGCAATCATAACAAGGAAAAAAACCAATCTTTACCAAAGCCTTCTTGCATAGACAGACAATTTAATCTCAAAATTGAGAGAAACTTTAATTTTCATTCCAAACTGCTTTCTTCTAGTGCTTTCACATTGCAACTAATTTAGTCTTTTTATTTTTTACAATGTTTTTAAAACAAACTCAATCCCAAGACTAGCAGCATTACTAATAGCCTTTTTTGGCTAGAAATCACCGTTCTTGGCATTTTCTTTCCTTTAATTTTAAGACAACAGAAGATTTTTGACCAGGGCCATATTTACACAACACAAGTAAAATCATTAGATGCAAATTGGGTAAGGCTGCTTGATCCAAACCGTCCTGTAGTCAAAAGGAACACTGTCATTCTTGCAGAAACGGAAGCCAGTCTAGAAAATCTGCCAAAATGTAATGGGCATTCACTATCAGTAAGGTGTTAAATTTTGATTTTACAGTGGGGTGGGAACACAAATTTTGCATAGATTTAGACTTATGTTTGCATTTTTCTAGCTATTGAAATAAAACTGATCTCTTTTTTGCTTCAATAGGGTTTCTTTAAATTTGTATTAGCTTTTTCCTGATTATACTTTCTGTGCAGCATTTATATTCCTGATATTCACTATTTAATGTAAATGGATTAACCATGGGATAAGTTACTAATTGTTGTGAATAAATGGAAAAATAGAGTCCTTTGAAGGCATTGTCATTTTAATGACTTCATTTTAGCCTTATCATCATTTAAAATCTATAAATGCAAGAAATACAAAGTATAAGATATAAACAGGCTGACGAGTGCATGACAATAAGAGATACTGGACATTATGTTACTTTTTACTGTATTTCTAAACAGCACTATCAATCAAAGTTTATTCTACGCAAGACTGATATCAAATCCAGATACAAAAACAGATTTGACAGGTACATTTTTCATACTCTGCTACCTCTTTATCACGTATAGTCTGCTTTTTGAAATCATTACTGGCAGATTCTATTATATATCCACTCATTTGGCCCATGAACAACCACTGGATTAATTTTGGCATTCAATCCAGTCCTTAAATGTGCAAGCTGAATTCCAATTATGTTATCTTTGTTTATTTAGAAGTGCAACAAAAAACAGACCTTAAATTCATGGATATTTTTTCCTTTTTT